>BQKZ01028742.1:0-12021 GCA_036244855.1 Temnopleurus reevesii | reverse complement strand
CACCATCATTACCATCATCCTCATCATCCTCATCATCATCATCATCATCATCACCATCACCACCACCATCATCATCATCACCATCATTACCATCACCATCATCATCATTACCACCGCCATCATCATCATCACCACTACCATCACCATTCCCACCACCACCACCATTATTGCAACCATTATCAGCCAAAACAAATGTTTCAGGCTATAATGAATAACATGTTTGAAAAATTACGTTGGTCAGTCGGAAAAAGATTTTTTGTTTAATTTAAGGAACAGGTTTCCTTCTTAAATTAAGACTTAGAATTGAGTATTAAGCCTTAGAATATCTGAACATTTCTTTTTATGTCTAATTTCACATGACTTGCATATTCATAATCTTACTTAAAATGACTTTTCCGGTTGTATATACATGTTCTTTAATCATTTTATTGTGTGTGTTTTAAGTGACAAGCAAAATAAATCAAGATACAGGTACAGATCATAATGGAAAATATGAAATCCTGTACATGTTCATGCGTGCACCGTTTGGGGGGGGGGGTGACTTTGGGGTACGGCACCCCCCCCTTTCCCGGGTCAGAGCTAGGGGCACTAAAATCACCGATAGTCGAGCTATATTTGAGATGATGACCTTTTTATTTATCTTTTGCTTGTTTGAGAGGGGCGCCAAGTTTTAGGTGAAGACCTTTTTTTCCAGCCCAGCTCCGCCAATCTCAGCCACCTGGAGGCACCAAATTTACTGAGAGGGTCGCCAACAGTCCAGCCCCCCCCCCCCCCCCGCAACCATTGCCTCCGGATCCCAAAATCCTGGCTGCGCGCATGATGTTTTCTGCTCAGAAAAAACATATTGAAGACAGACCGAAGAAAGTGAACGTGTTACGTGAAAGAAAAAAAAATCACGTCGTCTGGAGTCAGTCTCTCGTGTAATGTGATTTAGAATTACCCCATCTATCGGCGAATTGTATTACAACCGAACGTCAAACTACAAATTGCAGCAAGCCTGCGATTTCTGAATTGGTTCCTGTCAATATAATGTTCCACGTAGAATAAATTTTAGTTTCGGGGAGATGTCCTGATTTCCCTAGGCACGCAGACTCCAAGCAGGATGAAAAAAAAATTGTTAGGTTGCTCAAATTCAATGTCATTAAAAGGTATCGGTCGGTTGGTGACCTAGTTCATTTCTTTACTTTTTCATTAGTTTTGGAGCACAATTCACACAATTCGTGTGATAAATAAGAATTAAAAGGGCGTAAAACACCCAAAAAAGACATTATTACCAGGCTTCGCTTCGAATCTTTATCTCTTTATTTTACAATACTTTTTTTAATTTCAGTGAAATGCAAACCAACATTCAGGCCAAACAAATTCAGGCCGAGTCACTTTGTTCAGAGGGTCAATAGGGCGGTGAAGGCAACCAAACATCTAATCTTTGACTTAGATCCGAGATCTCTATCATTTTTAAGTGCGAGAATTTAGAATTGGAATATAGCAATCTACATGTAGAAACAATCGCCAGCAAGGTTGTATCTAAGTTTTAACTTAGTTTTATCGTTGTTTCAGTACTACATGAGGATTAAATTTACATTATAATTATCCCTCAGTTTTAATATTTTTATATTCTCACCATAATTATTTATATTGTATATCTGGACCTCTTGGAAGAACAGAAGTATTTATTTTAATTCTTCTGAAAGGGCAATCCAGCTAATCTTATTATTTGCAAGTTATGCTTTTATTCACATGTAAATTTGCCAAATGTATTCTTATTTCGTATCATGTTGTATATTATATGTCTTTTAGTAACGATTGGGAATAAAGTACCATACCATACCATATATTAAATAATGCCTGCTGTTTTTGTATTTTTCTTATCCAATGTTTCACATCAAATTATCAAATTCCATGATTTCAATGCGAAGCAGCTTCTTCATGACAAAATCTCAATGTGGCAAGGTTTGCGTTTCATAATGTTCTTAGTTCCACGCACCACTCTACGAACGAGTGGTGACACTTTCCTGCGCCCAAACGATAACCCTGTTGCAAATTGCATCTGAGAAAGGGTCACTAGTCGTCTGTAGAGACGTGGGTAGATGGACGAACAGCTTTATGGAAACATCTTTATAAGCTTTTTTTCAGCTCGTTTTCACTCAATTTAGAAGACCATGCAATTATATAGTTTCATTATGAACAGGGTTTGCGTTTATTATATCTCGATGTTTCATTGACTTTAGAAGGAATCCGTAAAATTGTATTATCAATTTTAAATTCTCCACTAAAAGTCCTTGTGCATTGTACGTCAATAGAGGGTTTTCATAGTGTAGTAAAATGTTTTCACCTGGTATTACAAACAATTGGCATTCACAAGATGGAACGAATGCTTGTTGAATTCGTCCTAGTTAGCAAAGTTATTGGGAATACGTATTGGCAGATGAATGCATAGTTTGTCTCCGGTCGGGCAAACATTAATACATTTTATTCACTACGTTATGACTACCTTCCATTTACTCATCACTGAACCCCAGTGAAGACGAGGCAAAAGTCCATACCTTCACATATCCAATCAATTTTAGTTTACCCAAAGAGTTNTAGAATTCATTGATTGGTAGCATTATTAGATTGCTTTTAAACCTAGAAATACACGATGCGTTTATCAACCTAAAAATAATCTTGTCATTGGCTCGTGTAGCATGCTGTATGTTTGCTCTGGTGGTTTTTCAAGGAGTGTACCAGTTACAGCTTCTGAATAATATTGTAACACCTCTTGACAGACAGAATATTTTCAATAATTCTGAACTAATTGATTTGATAAATACAAAATCTAATAGTTCATTGGTTTTACACCTATAACTACTTGTACAAGATGTACATAAACCTAAAAAATAATCTTGCCATATATGCTTGTGTAGTATGCTGTATTATTATTAACATGTTTCTCTATGAGGTGATGGTTGTAAAATATAAGAAGTGCCAAAACTGTAATTCTATAGCGATAAAAACCTTCAATGACACCCAAGAGTAATAGGTCATAAACATTCTTCACTTGCTTAGAACTGGTCAAACACCAAAATTGACATCCAAGGCCAATTTGGGGTAAATATAGGTGAATAAAACTAATACCCTATTCATATTGATTTTCAAATTTATCCCGCTGCTGTCGCGGGAATGCAACACCGCTATAAACCCGCTATAAATGCATTCACAGTGGAAAAGTTATCCCGCTTCTGTCGTGGGATAAATATCATGTACCCATTCATACTGCGGCGGGTGATTTTTACGACCTCCGTAACAAAACACATGTTGGCTTAATCCTCGATCAGTATTTCCTTTTTTATTATTTGAAAAAATAATAGTTTTTGAGAAAAAAAATGTATGCAGAATATTTTACTTCTGTAAAAGATATTATTTAAATAATAATAAAATTAATTTAAATCCATAAGTTGCTTTATTTATATTTCATGTATACCCGATTGCGGAGCGAACATTCAAAGTAAACAAACCACACATGCTTTCTCGCGTTATAGCGGAGTGTATTCATGCTGAAGGTATCTCGCATCTGTCCCACTCCTGTCTCGGTGCTATTACTAGGGTTTGAGAGAGATAATTTGTTGCGGAGTTATAGAGGAGCGGTGTTATCCCGGGATAGTTTATAGTGGGTCTGGAGCATTCATACTGAAACCAACTCCGCTACAGTCGCGGGACTGTCCCGCGACTGTAGCGGTGTTTGAGCCCAATATGAATGGGGTATAATTGTATTATTCAAAATACTTTTCACAAAACTTGTGGTAAATTAGAAATATTCTGAAAATATTCTGATTTTGCACAATATTGATTTACCTCATTTCACTGACATAACTTATAAATAATTACTTGTACGAACAGTTTTTGTACAATTATAATTTTTTCTCCTACTTATATTTCCAATCACCCATAAAAATATGAGTTACAACCTATAAGTTACATCCTATCGAATTCTTGGACTTTTTATTCAAATTATTATTTGAGAACAGTCAACATTCTGAACTTTGCATACACACCAATGATTTGTACACCCTAATACTTTAAAAATAAAACACTTCAGTAGTACAAGGGCATTCCATGAATGATAAAAAAATATATATTCAAAAACAGATTTTTAAAGAGCAGAGACTACCTAAAGTTGCAAATTTACAAATATGCATGCACATTTATGGAGATACATGAAGTCTAAGCACACCTTCTATCTAATCCTTTTATCGTAAGTAGCCTAAAATATTTCATGCAAATTGATCTATCCATCCTCTCTCATCATGGACCAAGACCTCTGTGGTCCATTATTTCAATAAGTAAGTTTACTAATAAGATGCAAATTGTATGCGTTCTCTACACTCAAAAGTTGTTGACAGCCCAGAAGCTTGCCGGAGGCATGCCCGACATAGGAACAAGCAATGTATGCAAACTGGATTGCGATACAACATACATGTACATCTATGCACAACAATACGCTCACGGATGAATCTCACCATATTTTTTTGTGAAATATCATAATTCCTATCGCATGTTCTACTCACTCAGAAAAACTTATTATTCTTACTGCATGTATGACATTCCCGTGACAACAAATACTTCTATTTTTTTTTTACAAAAACACAAAATATATTCAATCATCTTGAAAGAATTGATGCATGCATACATGTACAGTAAATGTACATGTAAGCTACAAAATTTCAATATCGAAATAATTACAAAAATGTCTGTAGAAATGGTCAATTGGATAAATTTGAGAACCATTTGAACAGATGCAAGGAAATGAAGACATTGAATAGTGACTTCCACAATGACTACTTATTGTAAAATACATTTGTCATAATACTGTACATGTAATTGATCAGCATTTCAATTATGAATTCATTAACAGGAAAGGTGCATGACCCTCAAATTGGAAAATCTTCCTTAAAATCAATTATAGGCTAGTGTACTAATAATTTCAGATTTATGCACACTGAAGAACGCCGTTGGAATTCCATAAACTGGATAGTACCAATTGAACCACAATAGGAGAAATCCAGTGGCAAACAAAACTTGTCCTGACGGGCTAGCCTCAGGTAAGCTTTGAGGCTGTATCTATGCGTACAATTTACATGATCAGTAAATGAAACCATGCCTATTGGTATACCATACAGTAGTATGCCAAGCATAAAAGTAATCAATTTTGCAACAATGTCATCATTCTATAAATTGTGTCATTTACCTAAATTCTAAGAAATGAGCAATGCCACTGAATCAATGCCATTTCCTGTTTCATTACATTTTGTGCAAGTAATATGAATTCACGTACTTATGCAATGGCGATACGTTTTTATTAAAATTAGAGAAATCAAGCATTGCTTCTGATCTATTTTGAGTATTCCTTTCTGGCAACCATTCATCATTCTTTGGAAAATTATATAGATAAATGTAAGCAGCATTTGATTACTGTATCAGGGTGCTACAAAACCTCAGGGCAACAAAATGAAGCTGTCGGGCAAGTAAATAAAATTGTCACTTGCCCGAAAGGGCATGTAGCAGCTTTTTCTAATTTTCATCTACATGTACAAATTGGCATAGGCCATCAATTTGGGGCAAAGGAAATTTTGTTTGGGCAAGTGATTTGAAAATTGCCCTGGTGAAAAAAAAATTAGTATCTAAATAGACATTTTCACTGCAAAAGGCTTTATTTGCAAATTTCACGAATTCGCTATAAATAATGTGCACTTGTTATAATGCCGATAGACTGGTGTACATGTACACTAATCCTTCAAAATGTGAAAACAGCCAGCTAATCCTGGAAAATGTAAATATGTAAACATATCAATTCAGTGAATTTCATAAAGTATTAGCTTTTACAGTAACCATAAGAATTATCCTGAAAATAAGGAAAAGAATTAAACAAATCCTTAAAACAAAGATCTTGAAATTCTTGCCATCGATTATAATATGCAAATCAAGAACCAGTAGACTAAACAGTTTTTATTGTATTGATTCTTTGCACTGGGAAGCTCTATTCCTGTTACAGACAAATATGAAGCACTCTCTACTGTCTTTATAAACTAAAACGAGCGGAAAAGTCATTCAATAATTGAATATAAAAATATACATTTAAATACTCACATCTTTGTTCTAGCTCTCTTAACTTCTCCGGTGGGATTCTGAGTGAGTCGACGTGCCTCCTAATAACTTGTGTCCACTTCTGTAGTGAGTCCATGATATTCCACGGTCTCGACATATCTACTGCTATAATTACGAGTGTGTGCTCTAGGTTTTCGGTCGTGAGGGCGTACCGTAGTAAGTCCTCATGCTCGTTCTCTCCTGCTAGTATCCATACCCCACATCGAGTTGTATCTGCAAATGAGGAAATATTGGTCAGCATAGAAATCCCATCATAGTTTTCTAGCAAAATATGATCTACAGGTATAATATCTATACATAAGATATTTTCTTGACTGATGATAACAAAAGTACAAAATAATTAATTATGGGCCCAGTGAAAATGTAAATTCTATGATGAAGTATTGTTGCTCCCTGGATTTCTGTGGGTTTTTTTTTCTGTTTTTTGTTAGTGCAAAACAATTCTTTATATTTTGTCCCAAAATGATATAATTTCAATTGAACACTTTACTTGTATCTGGAGAAATGAACATTCAATGTAAACAAGACACATAAATGAATCTTATCATGTGCATACATTTCATTCACATTCTATGTAAAATTTATACCCTGGTGATGTAAAGTGAAAGTGTATTTAGTATCAGTAATATCTTTGAAATAATATTTGCCAACAAAATTAATTAACAGGTAAATCATACAATTCTCATCAATGAAAAGATAACAAAATTGTTTCAGTGCATCAATGAATACATGTAATAACAAATCTCTTAACAAATATATTGCAATACAAAAAAAAAGTCTAAGGGGATGTTGTTCAAAAGTAATTGCAATTGATCGCAAGTTGCAGTTGATTGGAACATGCCAATCAAAATCATTGTTTCATGCGCGTCTTGTTAAATGCGCATACCGTGCGTAAATGAAAAGGTGAGTTACAATTTGCAAAGTTGCAGTTGATTTGCACTTGATTTTGAACAACACCCCCTTAGGATAAAAAAATAAACAGAGAAGTATCTTACCATCTCTATCCTCATCCCTGACGTCAAGATAAAGATATTCCAATCCATAGCCTTTCTTAGGATCCTCCACTCCTTGCAATCTGGATAACAATGTGGTCTTCCCTGTTTCATCTTCACCTGTTAGACAAAAGATGGAACACAATATTGTAAGAAAACCTGGGCATAGGCATGCTCTTGCTATGCAAAAGTCCCCTGTAAATGTTTTTTTAATATCGGCACCAGCATTTCAAAGTAAACACATGTATCCACTCCACAAAAGTGACCTCAATTACATTTGAAGCAAAGAAAAATGATTTAGATGATTTTGATCTTAAACTTGTGGCTATTTCGAAAAGCTTGCTTGGTCGAGTCTGGTGCAAATAGCATTGCCGGTGCAAATATCATTGCCGATGCACAACCCCAGGGTTCCATTTTGACGGATAACAGGCTCTGCTAAAGGACCATGTATGGCATAGGCATCTTTCTCAGGTCCTGAATGCTCATCTGCACGCCACTGACATGATACGCAATGCAAGTTGGCGCTCTCAGTGAAATGAAGCCTATTTCCTCAATCTCAATGCATGTAAAGTGAATGGGATGCAAGAGAAGGATGCAAAGTCTTTTGGAGTGCAACAAGGAGAAGGTGTCTTTTTCATAAAAATAACATTCTTGGTCCAATTTCCTGAGATATTTCTCATATATTCTCTCTAGAATATGCGCGATAACACCAGATAAAAAAAGGAATACAGCATTCACTGAATTAACATTTTTTTCAATCTGAAAATTTTAGGCATGAAGACCTAGATTTCCCATCTAGCACTCTCACAGAAGAGGGTGTCGCACATGACCAAAAATTGAATCAACTTTTATCAAAATACAAGAAATGTTTAATAGGTCACTAAGCAAAAATTATCGGCGGCAGCCTAACAGTACCATGTACACGAGGTATGTTGATTTGTTGTTTTTTCTCAAATTTTGGCAATGCATGGTTTTAATTCAATTAAATGTTTATTTAAAGACATATCTTTACAGCAAGGAGGCTGAATTGTTACATATTATACAAATAATTGAAAAACATTTAAAATACATAACAGCAAAACAAATGATAAAAAATGTATTAATAGGCAATAAAAATTACACAAAAAAATAATTGTCACTAAATGATGAGTGCCATAAAACAGTCAATTGTTTTGGAGTAAAAAAAGTAAAACTACAGTATTTCAAATTCATGAGGTGAGTATAAACCAGAAGGTGATTGACAAGCAATAATTGTTATTCAATTATTATTTTTCGCAATTGCAGTGCCAATGCACTTTTGTATCCAGCCTGCACTGCCTGGTGCACAGTTGGAAGCAAACGTGGAGATTAGTGCCCAGATGCGCAGGATGTATCCAATAGGCGAGTTTACTAACAGATGCAAATTTTACGCATACCTTTATAAACACAAAAGTTGTTCTTGACAACCCTAAAGCTTGCCCGACATAGCAACAAGTAAGGTATGCAAACTGGATTCCAAGTACATGTATTGTAATCTTATTGTTATCAAACGGTTAAAGAAATACCATGTAAATACATTCGGTAGAAAGAAACGCACATAAATTTGAATATTAAACCCGCCTATTTGTTTACTTTTGTTTGATTCGACCAACAAACGCTTGTAAAGTTGGCTCTAGTTTGCACTTTTTAACATCAAAATCTATTAAATTTTCATCAAATGTCTTGAAATATGGAACGTGGGGAAAGAAAATAACATTTTAAACCCATAATTCCGTTTATAAAATGTAATTAAAGTTGCTTTTGGACTTATTTTGTGGGGTTACTTAGACTTCTGCCGCCGATGTTTGCAATTTTTACGTGACGCTCGCACGCAATCTGGCCACTAATCTCGGGGTTTGTCCAGTTGGATACAAAAAAGCATTAGCACTGGCCACTGCAATTACTTCGCGTCATCATGCGCGCATATTTCTGTAGGTGCAGGATTTCAATATTCATCCGGTAAATTTACCATGCTGTCCAGTATGGTAGGGACTTCCTCCTGTGCGCCAGGTCCCTCATCTGCGCCTCATTGACATATGCGATGTAACTCGCGCGCTCGGTGAAATCAAGACTTTTTCCTGAAAATTTCCAACCGCGTGTAAAGTGAATGGATGGAGAGAAGGGACCCAAATATTTTGAACGGCAAAAATGAGAGGGGTGTATATTTCATCTAAAATGACATTGTTCCTAGTCAGATTTTGCTGAGATATTTCTCACACATAATCTTTAGGATATTTGTGATAATATCAGATTAAAATTGAATTGGATATTAATTGACTTCATAGCTAAAAGTTTAGGTGCGCAGACGTGCGACCTCCCATCATAATTGGATTTTCACTATAACTTTTATAAGAGAAACCCTGGGAGGTGTTTCGCCAAGATAAGAAAGACTTTACGCACAACTTTACGTTCAACTGGTATCCCTTCTTGCGCTAATATTATGAATGATTACGCGCAAGAAGGGATACCAGTCGAACGTAAAGTCGTGCGTAACTTTAAGAACGACTTGGTGAAACACCTCCCTGGCCTGGGCCTAACGCGTACGTAGCTCCCTCCATTTATTTTTGTTGAAATTGACACTGAAATGAATCAACCGCTAAACATCTAATTCTAAATTACGAAAATTGTATAGGCCTAAGTAAGTTATTCGACTTATTCCATCATACTAATATACCATTGGTATTAAAATACATTTGTTCGTGTCAAATGACAGTAAATAGAGAGGCGAATGCCTCAAACAAGATTTCATTCAATATTCACAGTGTCAGTGACACTGCTCACTAGAGCTGCGCACCGGCAAAGAATAACTTGAAAATACACTCACCCAACACCAATATGGATTTGCATGACGGCAACTTCGAGCTCGAATGTGAAGAAACTTCGCTCAATATGGATGTCCTGAAAGAACAAAAATTGGAATGATAAGCCCACTGAACCTCGTTCACATGTCCTCAATCAAAATAGGTAACCAAACTCACCATAAATTTTGAGATTCGTCCTCGTCATTCTCCCTTTCCGCTGACGATGCCTTCGCAGATTTCTCTCCAATCGGCGCCATGTTGGAAGAGTGCAGACGCATGCTCAATGCGATCTCAATCTGGGTGTTCGTGACGTCATGACCAAGCCTTGGTACGATCGAGATGTCGCTAAAAATCGTACCAGATTTTGCCTCATTTATTATTTAGGATAGCTATTCGGTTGAAAATGTAAGTGAACTCGAAATGGAAGTGGATACTTTTTAATCATGATAATAATGAATACAAAGAAGGGCTGCCAAACAATTTTTGCTTTGGAATCACAAAAATCAGACCAACAGATAAAAAAGATTGAAGCAAATCGGACAATGAATATTTCAATGATATATAGCTGACCAGTGATATTCATGCAAATTAGCAAACATTATTTATTTGTTTATTTATTAAAACATCTTCAAACAGGATAACAAGATCAATTATATACATGATAATATTTGTTTTCATCTTGGTCCTGAAGCAAGATAAATATACAAATATCAAGTACTCACTAATCTGAAGGGTATATCATCAAATAATCATCGATAAACTTTCATTACGGTATACGATCTCTATCACGCATTTTTCGATTAATGTATCTTATAATAACTTAGTGTTTTTAAACATTCGTTGTAACCGTCATAAACGGCATATTTTGTAGAAATTCAAATTGAGGAATCATTAAAAGTACCTGCACCCATGCATGTATTTATATACGAAAAACAGGAAATTAAATTTGCGTCAAAAGGTTTTAAAACGGAGGGTTTTCAATAAGATATGAAAAACTAGAGAAGTGCGAAATAAAACACACAATTATAAAAAAAAAAAAAAAAAAAAAAAAAAAAAAAAAAAAAAAAAAAAAAAAAAAAAAAAAAAAAACTAGAGAAGTGCATAGGGCATACGTCGTCGCGTGACCAAAATTTGCCAATTTGTATCGATGAAAACCACTGTTGCGTTTTATTGTATTAATTGAAAGTGTTCTCAACTCTCTTATTTATTATTCAATTTACACCAAACTTTTTTTCTATCTTCTGACCCAGACCAGGTCTATAGCAAGCTGGGAATATTATGGGGCGGGTCCAGAATTTCTGTAAAGGCATGAAAGGGGGGGGGGGGGGGTTCCAAGATCGGCTATACCGTCAGGGCAGAATGAGACGAGCTACTGCGGACGGAGGGCTCAACTTCGTCAGCAAATCGATCGGAAGATGATTCGTCCATAACGGAGTGGTGATAAGAGCTGTTTGTCGGGTTTCCGGTTCGGTAACCCCCCCCCCCCCCCCCCCCCCCTGCCAGGGGGAGCGGTGTAGGAGACTACCCCTGAAACGGGTAAGTATTTCGGAAGGAACATAATGGATGCCGGATTTTTCTGAATCTAAAACTCAGGAACTATACAGAGTTCAAGTGCATTAAAAAAAAGGTCAAACATTCTGTGAAAGACATAACCACTCGTGAAGGGGAAAAATCAATGGTGAGGCCACACCAACGAGGTGGGGGAGGGGATGAGATCGAGACCGAGTCAGCCCCATCAGCCTTAATCTGTCCCATGTGACTGCATGTCACTACTTTTACATGATCAATTGAGGGCATCCAAGCAATTGTTTGGCCTATATAGAAGGATAGATAAAGAGAGCATTTTTTTTCCTTTTCATTTTCTCTACTTTTGATGGGACAGGGACCACGAAGCATTTTGAAAACTGAGGGGTGAAAGACAGTGGGTGAGCTTTGCGTGACATTTGTAAACTGTCATAATTATGTTTGCATTGAAAAATTAGGGGCTGAAGGGGCAAAGTGAAGAAATGTTCATGTTAAAATCGTGAAATGAAAGGCACTTATCACTACGTGTCTATCCAACGGTATCC
>BQKZ01028739.1:0-12095 GCA_036244855.1 Temnopleurus reevesii | reverse complement strand
CTTAACTTAATTTTGTATTTTTTGTTTTCACTTGGTGTGTCTTGTACATTTGGATCTGATCATTCCTGTATATTCTTAATCATGTCATGTTATATTTGTAATTTTGTGCAGTGTTTTCTAGATTTACCTTGTTTCTATAATTTCCCCTTTTCTCCAATTTTCCCTTTATTCAATGCTAACAAAACTCGTTTAAATACATGGCATTCAATGTTACACAAGTTCTTTGGCTGTTAGGAAATTCCTCATCTGTACATGACAATGCAGATAAAAATCAATTAATTTATTATATACAAGTGAAACGTTTATTAACAGTGACTTTGTAAGGGACAAATAAAAAATGTTTTCCAATGATAACTTCAGACAATCTCTCTAACTGTTGATAAAATCTGAAAAATTTGCCAAAGGTATACCTTGTTTATAAATGATTGCTCACTTAATTAAAGAAATTAAATAAATTTCTTGTATTAGTTTGCCCAATGCTGTTATGTTGTGCTTCACAACTACAACAAGAATGGACAATATTTTCTCCATGGTCATAGTTTTGGTGAATGTGATATTTAATACAATACTCCTACTCTTTGTTCATAGTATATAGCTCAACAGCAGAGGGCAGTATCGTGAAAGAGTGTCAGATTCATTTTTCCTTGTCAACTGTGTTCAATGGTGCCAAAATGTGACCAAGGGAATGAACGGGTTAATGAAAACAATTCAGTACACAATGCAGTAGTTGTCTTTCGTTAATATTTCAAAATGATGAAGTTCGTGTCTGCTTACATGTAGATGCCATATTCTGTAAGCTGATATGAGCAATTCTATTTTAACATACATGACCTTTAATGTTTCTTTTTTTAACTTTGTAGTATCACACAACCAAACTGGCAGCCTCAAGATGAAACTGTTATTGATGTTAACAGATAGAAAGTAAACATGTAGCCTTTCTATACACAGAATTGTGTTTTTCAGGTTCAAGTGCCACAATTTTGGCCTACCCACAAAAGATTTTAGGAGATCAAAAGTAGTCTTTAATGGATGCTTAAATTGACAACATGTCTTAATTTTCCCCTCTATGTTTGTAGAGAAACAGGAACAAAAACTTCCAAGGTGAAAGTATAAATAGTAATTTTTATTTTTACTTTCTTTATTAATTTAACAACAACATAGTGATTTGCAAAATTCAGAGTGCACGAACTGAGAAACGCAAAATCGCCTAGAACCAGAAATAGGCTCACATTGTTCTGTGAATTTTCTCTTTCGAGCCAGTTGTTTGTTTGATGACCTCCTTCCAAAATAGTGGAGAATCCAAATGTCTGTAAAATGAGACTTGTTTTCCTCAATAGATTACTTTTCATTTTGTATGTCATTGAAATTGTTGAGTTGTCGATTTGTCTTCAATATTAAGCAATGAAATACCCAGTACAGCACTCATATGTTAAAGTCTATTTTGATACCTGTTGAATTGTTTGCTCTTTAGGACTTCTTTTTATTACATCTCATGATGAACTGAAGTATTTCCTTGGACTTGCATGTAATTTGAAATGATAAAAAAAAATGATTTCATAAATATAACTTTTTTGAAATCATCTGATTTTCTTTTTTGCCAGTTTGAGAAACATGTGTCATTGACTCACAATGCTGTAAAGTGAAGGTGGAGATGCCAACCCTTCCTAGGTGTATTTTGATTATTTGAAATTAAGCCGTCACTGTGAGCAGTAGGGACAAAGGACTGGGACAAATTCAACAACTTCATTCAAGCATTCACCATAGCTTCATGATCCCTAAAGAAAGTCCCACGTCCAACTCTTGTTCAACATTTTCCACTGAATAAAAAGGATAGAAATTTCTTTTGTGTCTATGAAGCTATTGTTAATGCTTGAACGGAGGTTGTTTACTTTCTCCCTGGGCTTTGTTCTTTCTGCTCGAAGTGCTCATATCCCTAAAATGATTGAGCACATGGCTATTATTCAGGCCTGGTAAAATTATTTCTTTCACAAGCAAGTATTTGGTTAGGTTGTAACATTATACACATTTTAATTTCTAGCTTCATATGTATTCCAGAATAGTTGAAATCTCTGTGAAGGTATGATAATATGGTCTTATGTAGGTATTATTGTCTAGCTGTTAAAAATCTGGATTGAGACACTCAAGGTTCTGGTTTCCATACATTTCGTACATGAAATTCTGTAGGGGAGATATTTATTCTTACTTGCCTCTCTCCACACAGGAGTGTACCTGTATTCCATATGCATAGGTACCAACCTGAATTTGTAATTTTGTCCAGTTCCAATAGCTAGTGGAGTACATATACCTCAGTATATGCATATTAGTAATTATTTGTAACATTGTTTTTTTTTTTTTTACCAATTCCATTATTATTTTTTTCCATCTGTCCTGTTGTACTCCGATGTCATCAGCTGGAGAACAACGAGACCTTAATATGCTCCAGAAGTATGCCATGTAGGGTTTTATAGAAAACAAATTCAAGATGCCTTCATCCCAACTCCTTGTAGGAGCTTATCAATTATATTATCCCGATCCTGATCCATATTTCATGCAATTTGATAATTTGGGTAATTTCGTTTGAAGTGTCATGGCAAATTTTTGAAAGTTGCATGGATGTCGTGGTAATTTCAGAGATACAAACTGTTCTGGAATATGCATGATCTGAATCAAAATACATATATGAATCATCCAACAGCTGATCCAGAAACTTTCTCGGGGGAGAAGGCGTATTGTGACCGTGCTTTCTCTCAACATATTTTGTTCAGCTGTTTGTTGATTAACACTTTAATTTCTATCCCCATGCCAATTTTAGAATAGCTGGCACCTCTGCAACTTCTGTAGTGTTCTTAATGGAAGGTGCATATCATTTTTATTGCCTGTACATGTAAATGTGTATGATTTTGTATTATATGTTAAATGACCGTGGATGACTACTATGACCGCGAGTAGCAGAGATTTTTTTAGAGACTGGAACTTGTTCATAATATTAAACAGAGAATTTGAAACCAATTGTACATATCTGAAATTGATTTTCTGTGTGTTTTGTAATATCAGTGTACATGGAAGCGATGCAAATACACATTATTCATTGCATAGAAGGTTATCTTTATTATATAGAATGATGTTTGCAATGAACCAGCTGGGAATAAACCTCAAATAATAAAGAAATATTCACAAATGACAAGTGTTTACAAGCATTACCTGAATCTTTTGAAGTGTGGATCATGTGCTACTATTTTTCTTCCTGCTAATGGGCAAGTAGTTTCATGTCAGTTTTACATATACACTTTGGCCCATATTGGTGCTATACTGGGCAAGCATAAGAGTTTTATGACCTAATATCTGAAATANGTTAAAGCCTAAATCACTGATTGAAATAAGGCTGCTTGATCAGATTATTATCTATCAGAATGATTTAAAGGGAAATCAACCCCTGGAATTATCTTGCTCTCATTGAATGAAGAAAAATCAGATGAACAAACTTTGAAATTTTGAGCAAATTCTGACAATCCATTCCAAAGTTATGAATGTTCAAACTCACAGAGGTATGACGATCCCTACCTCTGATGGGGATCCGTGCGATTGGCAAATTCGACGGAATCTGTGACGTCATGTCGGACAATTTCTCATTCACTCTGTATACAAAACTTCACATTTTCTCCTTCTTTTCAGAAAAGTTAACAAAATGACAATTTTCGGTTAGGATATAGCACTTCTGTTTTGATTCTGCATGTATTCTGGGAAGATTCATGTTGCAACCATACTCTAAATTTTATATTAATCCATTTTAAGTATTCTATGTACAAAGTGAATGAGGAGTTGTCCAATATGACGTCACAGATTCGTTCGGTGTTACTGATCGCATGGATCCCCATGAGCGGCAGTGATCGCCAATTCTCTGTGAATTCGAAAATTCATGACTTTTGAATGGGTTGTCTGATTTTGCTCAAATTTTCAGAGTTTGTTCGTGTGAGAGCATGATAATTCCAGGGGTTGGTTCCTCTTTAACATCTAAAAATATTTATCCAGGGACTGAAATCTAAGGGGAGTTTGAGCGATATAGCTCCTCTAAATTGCTTTGGGGGAATGTTTTATTGAGCGCCTTGTTTGTAATCCAATCTACTTGAAGACCCAATTTAGTTCCCCTTATGCTATTTGTAGGAGAGCTATTTTTAGCTCCCCTGCAAATTTTAAAGTTCAGTCCCTGTTGATTATAAATTTTTCTTCTAGGTTTCCATGGTTTAAGTTGAAACCACTGATTGTAATGAAACTGGAGAATGTGATTGAGGAGTACATACAGTACAACCCTCATGAGGAGGTGCCTATACTACCCAATGTGGAGAATGTGCGATTTGATGATATGCGAGAGCGTCTTCTCAAAGCATTGGAGTCATTCAATAGGTAAGATGATTACACCTGGGAGTTGTTTGGGAGTTGTTTCAACGCACAACTTTAAGTTTGACTGGTATCATTTCTTGCACTGAATGCGCGTGCTATTATGAATTATTACGCACAAGAAGGGATACCAGTCGATCTTAAAGTCGTTCTTAAAGACTTTGTCATCTTGGTGAAACACCACCCTGGTCTGGTTTATGTTGCTTCATGAATATGCATACAGGCATAGGTATTTGCATTAAAGGGGAACAAAATCTTAAAATTAATGTGTTCTCATTAGATGAAGAAAAATATGAGGATCTAACAGTTCTTGAGAGAAATACAGTAATTTTTTTTTAAATTTGTGAGTTTTCAAAGTTTCTACTGTGTCCTATGGATTTGTATGCTGTAGAAACGAGTAGTATTAGGGTCATTTGAAATGAGCTAATCATACAAACCTTCATACTCTTTTACTAGAGCATATGAAATATTAGAACAATGAAAAAGCAGAAGATCATTGACATGCAGAATCATCCTTGCTATATCCAGAAGATTTTCAAAGTTCCCAAATTTTAAATGCACAATGTGCTGTTGTTGTTTCCCAGTAAATTGTACCATATTTCAATAATTTCCATTATTGGGTTAGATTTGTTGATATTACAATAAAATTTATGATCTCTCCCTGTTCTTGTCTGAAAGTTCATGCCTAGATTTTTTTTATACCATCAGTAAGTTTTAATACCTCATTATCGCATTTTTTTTACATTCATTTTTTTTTTTAAATCTTGCAAACTCTTCGACCATGGAGTGATTGGTGTAGTAATGCAGTCTTCATTTTTTTAAAATTATTTTGTTGAAAGCTACGTAGTGATGCATGCTCCATATAAACTACCTTTCCTCCGGTAATAAATTTTCCCAAACATTGTCAATGGAAATCACACATTCATCCTCAGTGTCTTTTGTTTGTACATGTATTTCCTTTTCAGTGCTCCATTCACAATACAGAGACTGTGTGAACTACTCATAGATCCAAAGAGATACTACAGGAGGAGTGATAAATTTATGAGAGGCATTGAAAAGGTGAGCTCTTTATCTTTTGCCAGTGTGATCATAAAATTGGGAATTTAAATTTACATATTGGAGATGTTAATATTTTCTTTTTCTTCTCCTCTGCATATCAAGCACATTTTTGTTGTGGATTTTGACGATTCATGGTCTCATTTATCATAATTCTATAATTGAAAATATGACTTAATTTATTGGGTTTACAATATTAATCAGATACCAAATCAGTTATGTGTCTAAGAATATTTTACATTAGTATTTTTTTTACATTGAGAATATATACATGAAAAGGGAAAAAGATGTACCATAACTTGAAATGTGAAAATAATCAATACATGAAGAAATCTTGTATGAAACAATGCAATTTATACTTAACAGACCAAATGAATAGTTATGGAGGTACTTGACAAAATATCTTGAGACACTTTTATTTGTGCATTATAAATATCTCTAATATTCACAACGCTTTCATGCAGAATGTCCAAGTGGTGAGCACAATAACGCCCTCGGGGAAGCGCATCACATCCTTGTTCGACCTGCAGAAAAGCCCTCCAATGATGAACGGCATCGTTCCCGACCCCGAAGCGCCATCTCCAACCACCGACAACAATGGTTTTGTGCGACCGGACTCGGATGCATTCACCAGCAGCCCAAGCAGTAGTAGCAGGGCAGACACCATGAACGGAGTCAACCGTCCATACTACAACAGCGCCGACACCATGGACGCACCTCTCCAGTTTGCGTATCCTCTTGGTCAGAACGTGACCTCGCCCGCGACCTCTATGCCGAGCTCAGACTCGACGAGGACTGACCTCAGCAGACTCAACGGCACGCATTCGGTAACCCACGAGGCAGAAGCCAAAGAGACCTCAGAAGCTATGCCAGGAGTCTCGCAAGACTCAGAGTTGGACAACGGCAGGATATGTGAAGAAAGAACGTTTGGGGACGATAGTGTAGATAATGACACAGCCAGCGTAGTATCGTCTAGCGATGTGGAAAGTTTTGCGGGAGACAGTCGGAGTAGAGAAGAAGGTATGGATGAGATGGAGGTGGATGTTGCGTCGTCAGGTGATGCAGGCCCGTCCTCGGGGGATGGAGAAACGGAAGATCCTGTAGCGCAATCGGAGCAGGGAAAGGAAGGGAATGGGGATGTTTCAACCAGTGAATCAATGCAGAGTTCGGGAGAGGTGTCAAGTGATGTAGATGAAACTGGAAAAGCAGACAGTAGTGAAGGTAAATTGAGTGCTCATATATTGTGTTATTCAGACTTTATTTTGGAAAATGGTGAAAAAAGTTTTAAATGCCATTGATCTCCAATTGTTTCTTTTTGTTCAAACACTGCGAGCAGAAGGTATAAATGCCGGGACAAAGTAAATAACTTTCATTCAAACATCAACAGAGATGCACGCAATAGAGATTTTCTTCCCTTTTATGCATAAAAATGTTGAACAGGAGTCGCACCTGTTTGGTGATTGTTCATGAAGCTATTGTGGAGACTGGAAGGAGGTTGTTTACTATGTCCCAGTCCTTTGTCACTTCTTCTCACAGTGAAAGTATACAGTGTCACCGCTTGCTCTGGTTTGGCAATGTTCATATTTATAGGGGACATCTCATACAATACAAAAGGGTTTCGTGAAGGATGAAGAATAGGTTGAGATTAGTCTAGAAGGTTCTCACTCCACTTGGAAAACCTGGAAAATGAGTTTTATTTTTTCAAGTCAGGGAAAAGTCAGTTAATTTGATTAAAAAACATGCAATTTATTTGGTAATTGAAGGTGCCTCAAAATAAGTTAAAATGAGTGAATTATGTTGACAAAATTATTGAATTTTGAAAATTCTTCAGGGAAAAATCAGGGAATTTTGTTCTTTGCTAATCAATGGCAATTCATGAGCCTAATTGTAAGTATCTATATTTATATATTGTAACCTGGAGTCTCTCCTACATGAAAGGTGCAAGGTTTCACATAAGCCATGCTTGCAAATTTTCTTTAAGAGAGAAACATTTTAATAACTGAAACAAAACGGGAAAACAATAGATGTGCAGACTACTTTTAGGTGATGGTACATCAAATATCATTTGTGACATTGGTTAATAACAGGTACTGAAGCAAGTACTCCTATGGAGTGCGGGGAAGAGCTTTCAACCAACTCTGAAGCAGCATCAAGTGAGAACCAGACAAGTCGGGAAGAGGAACAAAGTTCAGAACAGCAGAATACTTCATCATCATCATCCCCATCAGCGGCCAGTCCAGAGGAGGGCCAACCAGAAGCCGATGTGGGTGCAGCCGGTGATGCGGGAACGGGGAATGTTTTACCTGGCGATGTGGCAGGACCGGCGGACTCCAGCAACGATGCAAAGACGACAACTCCTGAAGCTTCAGAAGAGAATGCTAGTGGCTCATCGGAAGGTGAGTGTTAATTAGTTAGGTAGTCTGTCACCAAATTGTGTGTAAATCTGCATGACATTCATTGTGATCAGAAGAGGCAAAGTAGATAATGTCATTCAAGCATTTACAATCGCTTAATAATCACAAAAGAAAGTCCCATGTGTGACTAAATAACGTCATTCAAGCAGTTACAATAGCTTAATGATCACAAAAAAAAATCCCATGTGTGACTCTTGTTCAGCATTTCTTTCAACAGAATAGAAGGATTCAAATTTCTTTTGTGTTCATTCAGCTAGTGTTAATGTTTGAATTTTGATATTGTTTAATTTGTTCCAGGCCTTTGTCCCTTCTACTCACAGTGACTACAAACAAGGCCCTATAAAGATATTCAGGAGACACATCACTACCCTTTTTGAATGTGGATCACTGATATAAGCTATACATGAACATAGACCCAGAATTTTCGAGAATGAATAACTTTTCTCATGAAATTGATAAGACAGGGACAAGATTTTTTGCAAAATTTCAGCTCAATTTAACCTTCCTTTTTGAACAAAGATCATTATTTATTTAACAAAGGACAAAGGATTATTAGTATCTTCATAAATGAACTTTTGTGCCTAACTTCTCATACTGTTTAGAATTTGATTAAAATATTAATTGTGGACAGGTGCACCACTGATAATGATGTAATGTTTTAATGGTTCACACATTACTATGGATAAACCCTTCTGTGACACAACCCTGGTTGTGAACAAATTAGTTATAGATAAGGAGCAACTCCAGATGCTCAAATATTTTCCTGTTTTGACAATTTTTATAATTGTCTGCAGTGAGAATGATTACTAAAAAACTTTCTAGATGATTCATTAGGTCAGAAATTAGAATATGAATAGCAACAGAATTGAATGTTTCCAAGTCATTCATTTTAGAAGTAATCACTCAATTTGTATGACAATATCACTTGCTGATATATTAAACATTGACAGCTTTGAAATATGGCATTTATTATGACCAAATATTTAGTTATTTATTGTCTTATTCATTTGTTAATCTAGCTGACTCGAAGGCCAGTTCTCCCGAGACTCCTACGGCACGTTTGGAAGCATCGCCAACTGCTACCCCTGATCCAGCCTCTGCCGTTGAATCATCAGCAGACGCCACTGCCAGCAGGACCCCATCGACCGAACGCCCCTCAACAGACGGTGTAACAGACTCAACGCCCTCATCGGACAATCGATCCTCGCCAACCCCGGGTGAAGATGGCGCTGCCAGCAGCGGCGACGTAGCGGGTAGTGACGTGTGTGAGTCGCAAAGTGCACAAAGCGAGCCGACTCAAAGTTGATGAAACCGTCCATTTGCACAGCATTGACTTTACCTCCATTATCAGATGACGTGGACTAGAATTCCTCTACATGACGCTACAGAGACCAAGTTGTATGAGAGTGTTGGGATGTCCTTTTTGTCTTTGGATGCAGAGGGAGGGTCCCTTCCTCAAAACTAAGATTCCATGATGTCATAACAATCCAATGCAATTTTGACGGATATTCAAATACAAGTTCATGAAATTCAATTCTGATTCATTCTATACCTTTTGTAAACTTTTTGTTTGTTTGTTTTCCTAATTCTTTGATTTCTGTCACATCTTTGTTGTATGTTTCCCTTATTTTGGATTTTTAAAAAAATTCTTGTCATCCACAAAAATCTAGGGATTTCTTATTGGTCTGCTCTTTGTCATGTTTCAACTTGCGGCAAAACAATACTTTGGAGGCCACTGCAAGTATCCTACATCCATGTGTGTACAAACCAATGTAACCATGCAGCAGTTCGGCATCAATGGTTATGCACCACATTCGACCAAGAAACCTTTGCAAAATGAGCACAATTTTTGTTCTTTTCCAGGACAAAATAGTTGAAGTTTTCAATGAATTTCTTCAAATCTGAAAGGCAAGGAAGACAAGTAACATTTGTCATTATCATTACCTTTGAATAAGACATATTGAGAGTTACCTTGCGAATTTAATTTGTAGGTCTCACCTTTGTCCATTTTTAAATGGAGTTGCCAATGTCTATGGTTTTTACATGTAGCATGCATGCAAACAGAGTTGGTCCCCAAAGTCAAGGTCTGCCCAACTTGCCTTCATATAATGTTTTATGAATCTGTGTTTGTATTCATAAAGGCCTTGGCACAACAAAAACGGTATGGCATTACAGCACGGTTTTTACGCAATGTCTCCCTTGTGATTGGCAAATTGTTGAACATCCTTTGTGCAGGGGAGATACTGCATCAATGCAATCTCGTTATGCCTTACCGTTTTTGATGTGCTAGGGCCTTAAAGGGGAACCAGCCTTTGGAATTATCATGCTCTCGTTGAATGAAGAAAAATCAGATGAACAAACTGTGAAAATTTGAGCAAAATCGGACAACCCGTTCAAAAGTTATGAATTTTCAAAGTCACTGAGATATGACGATCCCTATCGCTAATGGGGATCCGTGCGATCGGCAAATTCGATGGAATNCACAAGCCAGCCATTAAGAGAGAAGTTCAACCCTTTCAATTCTTAAAGCAAGAATTGGTAGTAATGCCAATGGGGGAAATGCCACTTCTACTGGAGAGCATGCCAAGGCAAATTGGCTGCCACTATTAAGAACAAAGGGTATGCCATTAATATTGATGGAAAATTAGACAATAAGCTGATTCAAAATTTGCGGTGAATAACAATTCTTGTGTATTCATGACAAAATTATTATTAATTTCTTTTAAAATGTACCATCTGTGTTTTACTGCTCATCATCAGTATTTCAAATTTGATAAGGGTATCAATGTTGAACAGGTGCACTACTGGTAATTTTTTTAATTACTGAGAGAGTCCTGGTTGTGAACAAATAAGTTATAGATAAGGAGCTATCCCAGATGCTCAAAAATTTTCCTGCATTGACAATTTCTCTATTAATCTGCATTAATGATTACTTTAGGGCTTCTAGAATATTTGTTACGCTAGAAACTGGAATGTGAACAGCAGCAGAATTGAATTTGCTCTCCTGTGAAAAAGTCAGATTACAAATTAATATTTGCCAAGTCATTCATCTGAGAGGTAAACACTCATTTCTGTAATATTCCAGGAGGCTGTAAGCTGTGAGATATGGGATATATCACACAGGGTAATAATGCTGCAATTGTAGAGCGCTTAGGGACTTCTCATGAAGAGTTGATAAGCGCTATATAAAAGCCGTTCATTATTATTATTATTATTATATTCTTACCAAATGTTAACACTTTTCGTTTAAAATTATCGTTTGATTCATTTGACAATACAGCGGACTCAAAGGCAAGTTCTCCTGAGACTCCTATGGCACGTTTGGAAGCATCGCCAACTGCCACTCCTGATCCAGTCTCTGCCGTTGAATCATCAGCAGACGCCACTGCCAGCAGGACCCCATCGACCGAACCCCCCTCAACAGACGGTGTAACAGACTCAACGCCCTCATCGGACAATCGATCCTCGCCAACCCCGGGTGAAGATGGCGCTGCCAGCAGCGGCGACGTAGCGGGTAGTGACGTGTGTGAGTCGCAAAGTGCACAAAGCGAGCCGACTCAAAGTTGATGAAACCGTCCATTTGCACAGCATTGACTTTACCTCCATTATCAGATGACGTGGACTAGAATTCCTCTACATGACGCTACAGAGACCAAGTTGTATGAGAGTGTTGGGATGTCCTTTTTGTCTTTGGATGCAGAGGGAGGGTCCCTTCCTCAAAACTAAGATTCCATGATGTCATAACAATCCAATGCAATTTTGACGGATATTCAAATACAAGTTCATGAAATTCAATTCTGATTCATTCTATACCTTTTGTAAACTTTTTTGTTTGTTTGCCTAAATGTTTGTTTTCTGTCACATCTTTGTTGTATGTTTCCCTTATTTTGTATTTTTAAAAAAAATTCTTGTCATCCACAAAAATCTAGGGATTTCTTATTGGCTCTTTGTCACGTTTCAATTTGCGGCAAAACAATACTTTGGGGGCCACTCCAATTATCCTACATCCATTTGTGTACAAACCAATGGAACCATGCAGCAGATCGGCTTCAATGGTTATGCACCACATTCGACCAAGAAATCTCTGCAAAATGGGCACAATTTTTGTTCTTTTTCAGGACAAAATAGTTGAAGTTTTCAATGAATTTCTTCAAATCTGAAAGGCAAGGAAGACAAGTAACATTTGTCATTATCATTACCTTTGAATAAGACATATTGAGAGTTACCTTG
>BQKZ01028737.1:0-10064 GCA_036244855.1 Temnopleurus reevesii | reverse complement strand
AAAAAAAAAATGATTCTAACAAAATAAATTCAAAACGTTACTCTTAGAGTTTACCACCCATACACTATAGTGTACTTTCTATGACCTCATTGAATGAAATCTTTTAAGCTATGGAAACCATAATACTGAAGCCATATTACTTAACAAATTGTATTCATCAATACAGAACCCATAGAGGTCCATCCCAAACATTTAAAGCTAATTCCCTTCTTTACAAATATACTTCCTGTTCAATAGCTTTTACAATTTTCTATCTCAATTACCTCTTTTTGTTCATTTTATACATTTTCTTACAGAAAATAATCTACTGTGTGTTCTCTTTCTTATTCAATTGGTGCTGTTTTACCAATTTACCAAGCATTAGTCATTTTTAACCCCCAAATACTATTATTCATTCACATTTTGAACTCCTATTACTTCTTGAACACTGCAGCATATGGTATACCTTTCATAAAATCTACATTTTACTTTACACAATTACCCTAATAGATAAAAGAAGTTTTCATTCATGATATTCTACAAAAATGTAACGATGTATTACACATATATTCCTGCATTTATGAAACTTCATAAGAGAGAATATTCCACCGTGATGAGTTAAATGTTTCTTCCTAAAATGTTTACATTTAACCAAGGAGACATTAGGGGAAATCTTGTTCACCCCTCCCCCCCCCCCCCCTCTTTCTCCCCTATCCACTATCAATTAAAGCTTGTATTAACAAGCTGACAGATATTAAACAGAGCAAATTAACATTTCAGTAGAAAAATAAATCTTTCGGCAGAATATTAATTTCTTTTGCCACACAATCCATTTCCATCTTCTTCATCAATTACATCTCTCACAACATAATGGGTGACTTCAAGTACGGTGTTCGGTGTTGGTGTTGGTGTTGAGAGAGCAAAACGGTCTGTAAACCGAGCTCCAACACCGTTGGTCAGTTTACAGAAGTGATACAGAAACAACCGGAAATATGTCAGAATCTTGCGAGGTCTACCCCAAACACCGAAAGACTTCAAATTTGGTGATGAGGCTGGTGTAGATTTTGCTGCAACACCAACACCAGCGTTCAACACCGTACTTGAAGTCACCCAATGGCCCTCTCAATCTAAATCTGATGTCATCATCAGAGGGTAATTTCCCTGTCTACGCATCATTAATATCACTCCGTCCCTTCAGCATTAATTGCTGGAATACATTTGGACCGATAAGTTGCCTGATGCAAGCACCTCAGCGGCCCACACTTCATCGCGCCCAAGATATTTGTGGTAATTGGCCGTCAGCGCTTGGCTAATTTTGTGCGGCTTCTTCAAAATATGTTCTAATATAAGCGCCTTGAAGATCCCCATGACAAAATGAAATTTCTGATTGAAACGCACAAGAGTTACTGTATATGTATGTCAACCCTGATATCTGGTCATGTTAATATACAGTATGCTTAATGCATTTGCCAGATTCTTATGCATTTGCCAGATTCTTTTTTTTTTTTTTTTTTTACTAATATTCCTTCTCGGAGTCTTAATTTTAGCAATTTTATTTGTTTATTCTGTAAAAATTATGGCCTGTAATGTCTTAATTAAGATATTTGGTTCTCATCTGAATTATTCTATAGAATTCAAAAATCAACCTGTGAAAATAATTTCTTGCTTAAAAAAGTGAGAGTTTTCTTCAGAATACCAGGTCAACCTGACATTCTAATTTTCATTATATATTAGTAATTGCTTTCGAAATTTTTGTTTGTCTGCTTTTTTTCTTTTTTTTCAGATTTTTTACCCCACAAAATTAACCAAGGCACATTTGGCATAAACATATAAACATACAATTTCTTAAAACCTTGAGTGGCTGATGACTCTCAGAAATATAATAAATTAAGACTTTATTTAATACTAAAAATACAATCCCTTTTAGATATCACTGGGATTTGATTTATATTTTCCAAAGTAGCTGTACAATAAAAGTTTGCAACAATGGCATAATAGCTGCACCCTAATAAAAAAAAATCTCACATTGTTACAGTGAATATCATCATTCCCCTATATTTTGACAAATTTCAAAGCATACTCTTCTTTTCTCGCACATTATACATTGATGATGTATTCTGAAGCACTTTTCAATTCCAGTAATGGGTGAGGTGTAAATTGCATGGGAAATTTTTGTTTGTATGTTTTACTTCTCTGTACAGATTTCATACCCCACAAAATTAACCAAGGTGCATCTGGAATAATCAGGTAAACTTAAAATTTCTTAACAGTGCTTGATGACTCATAATAATACAAATGAAAAAAAAACTTTGAAATAGCTTAGAACTACAGTCCGTTTCAAAGATCATTTGAATTTGACTTGTATTTTTCTAAGTAGTTGTACAATAAAAGTTGTAACAATGGTATAACAACTGCACCCTAATTGCAACCATTTCACATTGTCACAGTGAAAATCATCATTCTCCTACATTTTGACAAATATAAGAAATTTCTTCTTCCCTCACACATTATACATCCATGATGTATTTTGAAGCACTTTTCAATTTAAGTAATGGGCGAGGCGTAAATTGCATGGGTTTTACACACCTGTGTTTACAAGCTCTTAAAAAGAACAATCTGTCATTTCGACGAGGGACTACAATGTATCAAATCTGTTTGGTAGATAAATCATGTCTTCAAGATGAATTATATGGTGTCTGATGAAAAGCAAGATGGATTTTTCATTTTAGCAAGTGTACTTTGAAAGAATTAATCCTGTCTCAAAAAGGAGGGAAAACCTAATATGTGCATTTAACTTGAATCTATTTAGCCACACCAATAACCTTTACATTTTGACACTTAAATGAAGGTTCGGTATAGAGCTCCAAGTTATAATATAATAATAATAATATTGGCATTTATATAGCACTCTTACAGAAATAGGTATCACAGCGCTTGTGAAAACTCACAAACTACCCAGGAACTTGTGAAAACTCACAAATTACACAGGAAAACAAACCATCTGACTAAGAAATGTACATCCCTGGCAGATGTTTTTTATCTAGCTTCATTCCTATAGCTTCTTGCAATTATCTTGCACCTAGGCCTGCTTCCACAGGGTAAGATTACTCTTTTTTTTCATTTACTAGAGCTATTTTTATATTTTCTCACAAAAATAACTCTGTAATATTTGGGGGGATAGTTTGCAGCTAATGAGGGCTATTTTAGAGCTCAAAGCATACATCTGTAACACACAGTTAATTGCTCATAAATTAATGATGGTGAAAACTTTTAATATATAGCTTAATTTAGACTCCTGTTTTGATTTTGTAAAGAATTTTTAGGGCTAATCGCCAGGTTGCATCCATATATTTCTAAGGCAACACCCATGTGTACAATTTCATGACTTTGACAATAATTAAACCCACCATAATATAAGACATTAACAAAATTAATAAGATTCCAAGTACCATGTATTAAAATCATTCGAATCCAATAATTCCCAAATCACCAAGCTTGAACACAAGAAAAAATTACAAACATTAACATCTACATGTAGTTCAAAGCACATATCTGTACACTCATCTCAGAGCCCCACTGTCTAGTCAACTCCTAGAGATTTTAAGGGTTTGACTTTTTAAAAAGGTTGAGGCTACTCTTATTTCATGATTTCATGAATCAGTGTTAATGACCAAATACAATGACCTTTTTACACATGGCACAAGCGTTTTGGTAGATTTAATTTTCTTTTTACTTATCAATTTCTATCCAAAACAAAGTCTTAGACTAAATAATAAAAAATAAGAACAGCATTTCATAAATGTTAGAGTAAATTGAGAGGAAAGTATGAGGAAAGATAAAAAGAGACTCTTTTACACATGGCACAATTCCAATTTTCCTTAGCACCTTCTGTCAAAAACAAATTCTTAGACCAAATAATCAAAAAGAAGAGATGCATTTGATAAATGGAAAGCAAATTGAAAGGAAAGGATAAAAAAGAGTATCAAAGAAGAGACATTGAGGTATAGGGCAAGAGGAAAACAAGGGAAGATAAGTGCTTTTCAAAAGAATAGAATAATGATGACCGAGTATTGTCATCAAAGAAATCTTTTTGACTTTTCTTCAATGTTTATCGTCAAGGCATGAATGCGTAGGAGTATTATTCCCTGAAAATCATTCATGCAACTTGGGGTACATCTTTGAAACATGTACTACTACTACTAAAACTGGAAAAAAAAATATAGAAGAAAACAATTAACAAATATCTCCATTCATCACATACTCATAAGGATAAACTACTTCAACACGCTATTTTAGAATCTTGTATTCATGATTTTATCTCACGAGTATTTATTTTTAAAAAGTTGTTAATTTCTTTGCCATTTTCAGAGTTTACCTACATTGCAATACTTAATTCATATGTTTTTTCACTCTTGTTCTTGTTTATCTTAATTATTGCACATTCAGTCATCTTTTGTATTTGTGTGTTTTGGATGCTTTTATATATACGCATTCTATTTTATGCTGCTTGTTGGGGCCCCATTGGAGACCAACTTATGTTGATTGGGCTACCCTGGAACAATAAATGAATTAAAAAAAACACAAACTGAAGAAACTTTGGCTGTGCAAAGGAAATTATGCAATATTAAATGCTGAATTCCTCATATCTTTTCAGACAGTACATCTTGGTTAGACACGAAAAGGTCACCATTTCCATTTCGGACAAACAAACTTGCAAACTTGATGCAAATGTTATGGAATTGTTCTAAAACATATGATTCTAATGGCATGATTTTGCGATCACTTAAGTTCAGGCTCTCCTACGAAACTGTCGATAGTGCTTGATTTTTGACACAAATTGCATTAATCAGTTGTGAGGTACAACTTGAATCTATGCTCTGTTTACCCAAAGTGGTGCAGGATGATTTTTGTGAAATTTGTATGATATCACTTTTAATGTTGTATATTGTAATTCTCATTGCCGAGTAAAAATACACTATTGAATTATTGAGCCTCTGACCAGCGGCTGTTTGACCAACGATACCATCACTGCATTAATGTCAGTAAAATGCTACCATATATTTGCTGACTAAGGGGGTGTTGTTCAAAATTTGCAATTGATCGCAAGTTGCAGTTGATCTGAACGTGCCAATCAAAATCATTGTTTCACGCGCGTCTTCTTAAATGCGCAAACCGTGTGTGAATGAAAATGCGCGCTATAATTTGCAAAGTTGCAGTTGATTTGCAATTGATTTTGAGCAACACCCCCTAAGACTATATATAAATCAGAGAAAGAGCTACATTCTATATTGTGGCACATATCATATATTTGGCCGCAAGAGATTGTAATTTTGTAAACCGCTTCAAATAAATAAATAAATATAAATAAATAAACATTTCTGGAATTATATCTTTACCACCTTGGAGGTAGTTTAAGTATAATGAGATAGTCAACTGATGAATTGATGTAAATATTTACAGATAAATCGATTGCCATTTTGAACTTTGAATCCACTGATAAAAAAAACTTGATAAAATATTGTTGGATATAAAAAATAAACACATGTGATGGAATGCTACAATATCTAAGAACTGGTGATTTGTTGTTTTGTTCATAATTACATCAACCCCCTCCTGCCAGCTCCCTCTAAAAAAAAAAATGGATCGATTTCTATACCATCTATTCTAAAAAATTGATACAAAAAACTTTGCATTATGCAAAAAAAATATAAAGAAATACAGTCAACCTTGCATAAGTCGACCTCGCATAAGTCGAATAATCGCCTATAAAAGTCGAAGGTCTTTTCTAGTCTCTTCTCTTTATATTCTATAGTTTTTACACCTCATAAGTTAAGTCGAAGCTATTTCTGCAGTCCCAACAGATTCGACTTAGGCAAGGTTGACTGTATTCTACAATTCTTGCATATACACCATGTGTGTACATAGTCATGTAGATATGTTTGAAAAGTGGGGATACTGAAGCAAGTGAATACAATCTGTATAAGGCAAAAAAATAATTGCTTGGAAGCCCTCCGCTGACCAATCCTCTACAAGTGACCCGACCTGAATTTCCTTCCTTTTGTTTTTCTTTATTTTTTTCTTTTTGCTCTTCATCAAAATTAGAAATAAAACATGTGTAATATGACTCAAAAAGACATTTTCAGATATGCTCTTTTGCTTTTCATCCCCTGTTAAGCCATATTGTACTCATACATTTTTTAAAATTGTATTCGAAAAATAAAATTTTTAAAAAATGATAGAAACCCCTTTCCGACAGGCTGTCGCTTTTTTTTTTAATGGATGTGGAGGACATCCGTATAATTTTTTAGGAGGCCTACACTGTAGCACAAAAAAAAGGCCTAGAATACCCCCATCTTCCTCACCTCCTTCCCCCTCCCCCTCTTTCTCTCCCTCAATCCTTCTTTCCCTATCTCCCTCCCTTCTTTCTTCCATCCCTCCTTTCTTACCTCCCTCCTTCCCCATTTCTAAGATAAATTCCCAATTTTTCTCTTTTGGTTATTATAGAAAAATGAAGGCCAATATTTTTCAAGCATTTTTTAGTTTTCTGCCAAATATGCCCCCAAGAAGTTGAAAGCGTGATTAAACAAAATGATGCTAAATGGTAAGGGATAGGCTAGTGTTGATTTAGGTAATGGTGGAACAACATAATTCTGCAGGAAAACATTAAATAAAATTGAAATCTGACCAGCTCTTTACAATGTTTGCAGATGTGCATATCCAGAGGCATTTTAACACCTTTCAATTTCTTTCTTCAAGATTTTGTTTCTTTGAACTGCATCATAAATGAAGATTTGTTTTCAAAGGTAAAGGAATGGGTACCATTAAATGGGTGAACATAATAATAATAATAATAGATGCAATTTATATAGCGCACGTATCCACTCTGCTGAGTGCTCAAGGCGCTTTACATTATTATTACCCTGGCTTTAGAGCCAGGTACCCATTCACCTCACCTGGGTTGAGTGCAGCACAATGTGGATGAAGTTCTTGCTGAAGGAAATTGACGCCATGGGTAGGATTCAAACCTACGACCCTCTAGTTGAAAGGCGAGAGTCACGACCACTACACCACGGCGCCTGAACAGAAATGCCGAAGTGACAGGGAGAAATGATCAGAAATCTTTAAAGGGGAACTACACTCAGACATTAAATTGCTATCATTAAATGAAGAAAAATAAGATGAACAAACTGTGAAAATTTGAGCAAAATCAGACNATTCTCAATGAAACCAATTTCTCTTTTTCCCCTATATCATGATAATAATAATGATAATAATAATGATAATAATAATGATAATAATATTGATATCGGTAATAATAGTAATAATAATAATGATAATAATATTACTAATACAGTAGTAATAATAATAATAATTAATAACAATAATAATAATGCAATTTGCAGAGTGATTAAGACACTTTGCATTATCATTACCCTGGCTTTAGCCTGGCGTTTACCCTCGCACTTGGAATTTCAAGGAATAAATATTCCTGCTAGGTACCCATTCCCCTCACCTGCGTTGAGTGCAGCACAATGTGAATGAACTTCTTGCTGAAGGAAATTTATGCCATGGGTGGGATTTGAACCTATAACTCGCTGGGTTCATCACTTCCTAAATCTATAAATGAGCTGTGGAGATCATCGCCTGTTGGTGTAAGAATGTAACTATAACAGTGAAGGGATGATATTGAATCATGGATCTAAATATAGAAAGTGATTTACATCAATTTTCTACCCTTTCTATCCCTTTGGGTTAGAACAAAATAAATCACCAGTTTGATTATGCATTTAACTAAATTTTGCTTTATATAATATTCTACTTTCACAAAGAAATATACAATTTGATGGCTGTTTTCAAAGGGTCATTTTTTCTACTCGGGCATGGCACTTCACATGAAATGGACACATCGGATTCAAAAGGCAAGAGGGCGAGACACCATTTCTGTCTAAAGCCCTGGTCACATAGGACCCCGGAAGCAACATGATTCACCCCGACTCGTTATTCTGAGGCAGTTAACTGTGAATTAAGAAAGAGTCGGTGAGAATTGTGTTGCTTCCGGGGTCCTATGTGACCGGGGCTTTACCTGAGTTAGCAAAAACACACTGGCATACCAGTTCCCATATCTGGAATGGATGGCCATGAGGGGCATGACTATTGAACGTGTTTGATTCCCGGTATACGGCACGTTTCGCAGCTCTGCCAGATAATCTTAAGCAATGCCCTCCTGTGTTAACTAGTATGCAGGAATCCATTGGTACAATTTTAGCTTCTTGTGTGCCCATTGAAAATTAGCAGCAAATACCAAACAGTATACATGCATAGCCTAATGGAAGGATTAATTTTTTTCTGTTCAGCATTCTCAGTGAAACTAATTTCGCCTTTTCCCCTTTACCACGGAGTGTCATTTACTTTGTGATAAATATGTAACAATATCTACCTTTTCTCAGTTTTAGCACATTCCAATTTCAATACACAAATGAATTTATTGAATTAGAAGATCACTGTAAAATAAAAGTCATGACTTGTGAACATAACTACTGCTTTACAATTCACGCCCAAAGCAAATTATAGGACTCACATTTTTCATTAACATTTTCCTCTGTTAAAAATGTGCGGTTTTTTGTGCTATTCTTCTTTTATTCAAATCACGTGCCCCAGGCATGGTAGATGGAAAACTGTTTCTCCAATTGAATGGTTTACTCAACTTTTGTTTCTCTGTCTTTAGCTGTGTAAAGCCCCGGTCACATAGGACCCCGGAAGCAACACGATTCACCCCGACTCGTTGTTCTGAGGCAGTGAACTGTGAATTAACAAAGAGTCAGGGTGAATCGTGTTGCTTCCGGAGTCGTATGTGACCGGGGCTTAAGAGCTGTGAAAAGGACAAATGTTCAACTTCATTGACTTTCATTTTAAAGACAATGACGAACATTTCTGAGGATTGAAATAAAATCTATCTGATTCAGTCAATGCTATACTTATGATCATTTGTCTCCTAATCTTCGACTATTCCGGAATCACCTAAAATTGATTGGTCCTGTATACAACTAATTGAACTTTATTAGCAATTCATAAGTTCTGTCTTTCAAAGACAAAAAGAGTTTCACTTATTAGATATTGAAATTCCATATTTTGAGAACAAGGCCACATTTCTATATGACACATTTTTAGGGCAAGACTACTCTTTTACAGGGCAAATATTCATAGTACTACAGCACAAATGGGACCAAAAGAAAATGGCACTGGGGTGAAAAGTTGGGGCATTCAAGGCCTGGCATTTGAGGGCGATTGATACAATTCTATATGCCCTGACGTACATTTAGCCCATTGGCTACTTGGCTACTGGAACCAGATAGCACTTGTACATGTACAAAGTCTATGGGAATATAAGTATTCAGTAATCAACAGGTTAAATGTGTTTAGGGATGATTTCATATTGTTAATTCATAAATTCCTTTAAATAATGAATCCTCCATGACCTCTGATTCATGATAGCATAACAAACTAATCAACTTCACGAGAAAGAGGAGAAAGAACATTTACTCATCAGAGCATTGTTCTGTAAAGTGGAGTGAACAGAGACAAAAAGCTGACAAACTATGCATCAGTTCAGATCAGGGGCATGTAAAGCCCTGGTCACATAGGACCCCGGAAGCAACACGATTCACCCCGACTCTTTCTTAATTCACAGTTAAGTGCCTCAAAACAACTAGTTGGGGTGAATTGTGTTGCTTCTGAGGTCCTATGTGACTGGGGCTTAAAGTGGAGTGAACAGAGACAAAACTGACAAACTATGCATCAGATCAGATCAGGGGCATATGTAGCAAAGAAGAGATAAATTGACAATCAATCATATCTCTTCATGACATGTTTTCTCATATAGACTTCTGATTAATATTCATTGTAAGTTTGATTGCATCATTTATGCCCCAGGCCCCAGATCTGCTTAAATCTTTTTTTACGAATACGTTTTTGTTGAATAGGTTTCCCACCTATTGAAAGGTCTATCTGGCAGTGTGGTAGAGAGTGATCCATCTCATGAGAAAGGGTTAACCTTGGTTTAACCCGTTGATTACTGGACTCGGATA
>BQKZ01028735.1:0-10658 GCA_036244855.1 Temnopleurus reevesii | reverse complement strand
TCACTATACTAACGTTCTACGTTTGCACATCGTGAGACAACTGATCAACTCTCTTCAATTATTCTTCACCACGATGAACCTCTTTCAAACCATAGCTTATGAATCTACATTCTAATTGAGTATTCAGGGCCCTCATGAATTTAAGAATTACCAGTAGTACAAATTAAAAAAAAATTGACAATGTTTTTCAGCAAGCTCAACAGTGGTGCCTAAAAAGTTACGAGTGGTATACCTCAAACTCAATTTGCAATAATGAAATAAATGTTTAAAAAAATGATTATTTCTTGATTTTTTAAATATATTGTTTTGAATCTGTCTAGATGTTTTACCATTTTTCTTTACTGATGGTGTTCTGTTTATCAAATCTCAGAACAGATGGTGCTTGCACTACTACTACTTAGTGGAAATGGTCTATAATTTGCAGTTTGAACCAGAATCTATGTTAAATCTAAGGGGGTGTTGTTCAAAAGTTGCAATTGATTGCAAATCAACTGCAAATCAATTGCAAATTGTAATGTGTATTTTTATTGGCCCACAGTATGCCCTTTTAAAAAGACGCGGATCATCAATCACCTACAACTTGCAAAGAATTGCAACTTTTGAACAACATCCCCTAAGACACTAATTTTTCAAGTGTATTCTGCAATGTATTTAAGCTTCTATAGTATAACCAGACAGGGCAAAGGAAATTTTAACAGTCTACAGGTCTGAGCTAAAAGCGCTTCTACGATAACAACTTTAGAACTTACCATAGGGGTAATATTTGAGTCTTGCCTCTACTTCATCTAAACTCTTCAAGACTTTGATTGCCTGTCAAGAATAAAGGAGTACAAGAAACATGGGAAATGTTCATCAGAAATCTTTAAACATGAAAATGCGCTTAACTAATATTTCATTTATCATGCAAGAACTCACTCAATAATTTCAATCTTAAAATCTACTTTCGAGAATTATTTGTCCCATTTACTTTCTGTTTTTCTAAGCCGGATTTGGGTTGCACACTTGACTGCCTCATAAAGCAAAATAATATCTCAAGTAGCACAGAATACTGTGCCAGTGTTCAATCACCACATGCTATACTGGCCATCGTCATTTAATACACGTACTGTTTTCAAAGATGATTCATTTTGTGTTCAGGTAGACAGGAAAATATATAATGGTATCATCATGATTTGAATAGAGTAGAACCCGATGTCCAAAGGATTTTTTAAACTCCTTGTCACGTGGGCTCTCCTCACAGTCCTGTCATTCATCAGTGTGACAAGTTCTGACACATTCACTGGAGCAGCAAATGTGTCAGAATATGTAATAGGCCAAAAATATGAGTTTTGGTATTAAAGCATTTTTGCTCAAAAAACATTTTTCTCACCTCATCGTATGTGATATTGGAGAAGTCAATGCCGTTGATGCTGAGGATAAGATCTCCTGGCTTCATTCCAACTCTGTAGGCCACAGACTCAGGGATCACCTAAAGACACACATAATGCATATAAGCATTCAGTAAATATTAGATTCACTGCCAGACAAAAAGAGGAATGATTTTGTTGAAAGAGGAAATAGGACTGAGTAGAAGGGTTAGTATTAAAAAAAATTACTCTACCCTAAGAGGTACTCAGAATGGTTAGAAATTCATATTGTTTCCTTCCACCCAAATTTTTTTTTGGGTGAAAGGTCTGCATGCTTTTATCTTTGAAAAATCAAAAACATATGTTTATCAAGTACTAGTAGGGTATCAACGACCTGTCTTTTGATGGCCTTCCATTAATTCATGCCTTGGCATGTTGATGATTTTAAGTTTTTACATCGCACAACTTTTCCTCAATGTATCTGCAGACTTGATATCACTAAATGACATTTTACTTCAGAACCTTTAATCATCTTCTCAGATCATCATGCCTCTCACTTCTCAAATCAAAACTTAAGAGGGAAAAAAAATCATCATCAACTACTATAAAATCGTTTTGCCTTTTAGAATGATGGGTTGCAATTTATGATGGCTAGTCACAGGATAAATTCTAATAAACTTTGACCCTTGACCTTACCCCTGATATGTAGATCCGACAGCCATAGTCAGCTCCACCTCGTATACTGAAACCTAGCTGCTCATTTGACTTGGATCGTCTGAACTTCACAGAGCGGAGAAGAAACTTTGATAGATTGTTGTCATAATCTGGATGCCCGATCCTCTGTGAAAAAAAGAGTTGGGAAAATAATGGTAATGATATTCATACATACATGAGGGCCTGCAATATTAAGGTTTGTGATTAATTGCTAATGAAAGCGTGTGGAAGCTTTGTAGTGTTTCTGACTCTTGCCTTTCAACTAGAGGATCGTAGGTTCGAAAACCACCCATGACATTAATTTCTTTCTGCAAGAAATTCATCCACAATGTACTGCACTCCACCCAGGTGATATGAATGGGTACCAGGCTGGAATTTTTTCCTTGAAATGTAGCGCGCCACTTACAGCTGCACTTCTACAGCCAGATTAATGATGATATATTGTAGAGTTATATGTATGATTATCATTATTCATTGTATACGCCTTAAATTATATGTATCAGTATGAAAAAAATAAAGCTGATTTTATTTTTTTCTACGTTAATGAGGGGTTGAAGGACCATTTCATACATTGTAAGTTAATGAAACTGATCAAATACGTTGTAAATGAAACACAGAACTCACTTCTTTTGGTGAGATCCATGGGGGTGGTCGTTTGTATCTTGGCGGAAGATTAGCTTGATTGAATGCTGCCTCATTATAAGGATCTGCGGGAAATGTTTCATAACTCATCTTGCTGGAAAAAGGTGCGAGCTGAAGGCACCTTTAACAAGAAAGGAAAATACAAATACAAAAAAGGAAGAAATTAATGGCAACTTGTTCCTCTGTACTGTGGAACATGGCTGGTGCTCACAGCCTCACACCACAAGTACAGAAATTTGACTGACAGAGCATCATATGTTAAATAAAAATCTAGACATAATGAGCAATTTCAAAAAGAAAGAATCTTTTATTGAGACTAAAGGCAAATGAGGAATGCTTTTAATGATAACAAGATCTAAAATAATGATTTACAATTTGTTTCTTCTTCTTCCTCCTCCTCTTCTTTTTTCTTTTTTTTTCTTCTTCTTCTTCTTCATCTTCTTCTTCTTCTTCTCCTCCTCCTTCTCTTCCTCCTTCTTCTTCTCCTCCTCTTCCTCCTCCTTCTTCTCCTCATCCTTTCTTCTTCTCCTTCTTCTTCTTCTTCATTCCCTTCTCCTCCTCCTCCTCCTCTTCTTCTTCTATATTCTTCTTCTTTTTCTTCTTCTCCTCCTCTTACTTCTTCTTCTTGATCATGTTGATCTTCTTTTTCTTCTTCTTCTTCTTCTTCTTCTTCTTCTTCTTCTCCTCCTCCTCCTCCACCTCCTTCTCCTCCTCCTCCTCCCCCTCACCTCCTCTTCCTTCTTCTTCTGCTTGCTCCCCTTTCTCCACCTTCCTCATAAAAAAAAAGTCATATGACGGGGATATGTTCCTCTTCTTCTTCAGTTCTTCTTCCTCTTCAGTGAAGTTCAGTATTTTTCCTCCTCCTCCTCCTCTTTCGTCTTCTTATTCTTCTTCTTCTCTCTTTCTTTATCCTCTTTCCCTTCTTCTTCTTCAAATTATTGGTAAAAATTCCTCCGTTTCCTCTTATTCTTCTATGGGAAAGATTCCAAGTTGATGAGTCAAGATACAGTTGCTTTTGGGCAAGTGCAAACACAAAATGCAATTTGTGGGACTGGACGAACATAACTTCATTATATTACCAAATGAAAACTANTGAACAGGGATGAAGACGACATACACTGTGAGGAGAGGGGATAGAGCCAATCCCATTCAGAACAGGAATTATTTTACAACCAATTCAATCAATATTCCTTTCCTAAATTGGCTACAATAAAATTCTAAATTCTCTTTTCAGAATGCTCCAATCAATTGAATCTTCCTCGTCAAAAGGCATTTTAAAAAGTTAGAAGTTGTCAATTTACGAGGAAATTAGTTATTTCCAAATGATGTCTGCGTTGTCAATTCAAGGATTTATGACCATTCTTGTGAATATTTCTACTTTAAAAATTCTCTGCATCCAGCGACAAATGGTTATAGGATACTGGATCAGGTATATTTTCAAATAAAAACATTTTAGACTGCAAGATCAGACTGCTCAGCATGGCTGATCACAAAGATGAATGTCTATGGCCAGGAAATCTTGGCGTCGCTTGTTTTACACACAACTTATACTGGCTCCTCCTGTAACTATCTTCAACTACAACGATCCTCCTTCATAAGCAGAGCCATCACAAAATTCCCTGAGCTGGAACCCTATATTAATGACAACGCTATAAAAATTGGCCCATTGGCCTTCACAAGACTTATCCTCCTACCAAACCCTGACCTAACTTGCCCCAACTCATACACTCTCACACTCACAGCCCTCTCCCTTCACTTCATCCTCCGAAATACTAAATCCATACTTTACGGGCATCTATTACCCAAGACAGTACGGCAACCAGCACAAACACCATCAAGAACTAGTCTAAAAAAAACATTTACGCACAGCTAACACTGCTGATCTCAGACACGAGCGGAGGAAGTTCAAGAAGAAGAAGAGCCTGCCACAAAACTTGTCTCGTTTGATTTGCAGGGGACCCACCAAATTGTTGACTCATAATTATAAGATTTTAGATTTAGAAAAGATTTTTACTAAAAATTTTAAACAGTGCCTGTATTATAAGGTATGCTATCTTTTTTACACAATTCTTCTTTTTGCTGATGTAGGCATGCATACCGTATTGGAAACATTACCCGGCATTGCTGGTGTCACCTGCACCCAAGCCTCATGCAGTTTGTATATGACGCGCACTAAGTTAAATACGCGCGCATTAATAAGCACACATACGCTTCAACACAATCCCTCTGGCCTCTGCTATGGCGGCTCAAATCACAAGGCAGGGGACCGGCTACACCAGCCCCAGGTCGCTTGGCGATCACCAATTGCTGCGCGAATACACGGGCTACAGCGCACATCATTTATTAAAAGCCCAGAATTTCGGCTAAATAATAACCTGAAAATAAACCCCGAAATGTTGGATTTCATAGCTTTTGGAAGAGCAAAACTGCTTAAGGGGCCGGACCCTGGAGCTTGTATGTGCTCATACAGCATATCTGCATGACAAAACTAAAAAGTGAAAGGCACATGATAAAAAGTGGCCTCTAAATGAATGGGGAAAAATGAATCGGATGACAACATCGATTTTTTATGACAATATCGATGACATTGACAACAGTCAAATATAGGCAGATCTATTTGATTGTCCCTCACTCAGTTCATATATGGTCAAACCATGTCATCTCGATTGGCTCATACATGATATGTGTACAGTTTACATTAACAACATAAATTGGACAAATCTTCACACTCAAAACCAAAACTGCTCAAAACAAAATTCAGTTCATGTCATCCGTCAGACAGTCACACACTCACAGTCACACAGTCACAGGCACAGCACAGTCAGAAGATCCGCATAAATAAATGATTGATAAAGATCATCATAGCTTAAAGTTTTAAATCATGTACCAATCCAAATACGTTAAAATTTACCTTTCTGAACTTTATTCACTATATCAGAAGGATCCCAAATTCGTAGAATCCATCAATTCTTGGCAATCAGTAATCAATCCCGGCGTAGATTTTCGTATTCACATGAATTTCGCTTGTGTACAAAACATGGCTTCGCGATTTATAATTGAAATTTTAGACAAGTTGTCTAGCGCCATCATGCGGCATCATACAGTAGATGTTTGTTGGGGATGGGAAAATCCAAATCCGAGAGGGAATGTGGGGAAAAATCCCAATGAAAAAAAAAATAAAATAAATAAATAAGGTGGGGGAAGATTAAATCGAGCGTGCTTAAATAATACTCTATTTTGCAACAAAACTAGTAATGCATAGTTAATCTTGATTTCAATGAACAAACACTGATATAATCCAAGAGGTATGAAATATTTGATAGCTGGCTGACAAAATTTGTTTTAGCCTTCCTTTCTTTCGCTTTTTTGGTACCTTTTTTGAGATACATTATGTACTTTGTCTACTAAAAGGTTGAAAAATGTCCTCGTTCTAAATGCGAATTTGACAAAAGATGAGATTCTATTTAAAAAAAAGAGATAACTCTCCGAAACAAACTCTTACACGCAGCTGGTTCATGATTTTTTTCACTCTTTTTCACTCTTTCTTCACAGAAAACAAATGAACAAACAAATCCTGAGCCTAGAGAGAACTATGTAACATATATCACGCACTATCTTATTCTTTTTTTTTTCTTCTTTTCTTCTTTGTCTTCTACTTTTCCAAATTAATCTCTTTTTCTTCACAGGTATTCAATTCTAAAATCAATGATGGGTGTTTATTCTCAAATTAATCAATTTGTTAATCATTCAAATTTTCAGATACCAAATATAACAATTTGGACAACTATCTTATAATCGAGTTTGAGACGATAAGTAACAGATTTGTCGCGGTTTATTTTTTAGAAGCCCTTCATACGAATGTGAGTCAATTTTCATGGAAAATTAATTATAGAGATATAGTTTTAGAATCTTCTTATGGGGATCCTTGAGTTGGCAACTTTGAAAGAATTTCAATTATGTTAAAACACCTCCAATTAATTCTCTACATGAAGTTTCACATTTCCGCCCTTTTCCAAAAAAAAATCAGCAAAACATTAGTTCTTCGCCCAAGTATATCATTACATATATCCATATCAATATTGCGGAAATGTTGAAAAGACCCGCATTCAATCATTATCATATTTGTTAATTAATCAATACTGAGCAATTCATATACAAAGTAAATGAAGAGTCTGCTAGTACATTACAGATTCTGAGATGGTTGCCAACTCAAGGATCGCCACCATCAGATCACATCACTAAACTTTGAAAATTCTATCTGATTTTAATCAAACTTTCAGTATGTTCATCTCATTTTTTTATTCACTAAATGCATGATGATTCCAGAGAATACTAAAGTCAGAAGAACAAATATCATATCAAAGCTTATATTTTCAACTTCCCAAATCATTCCTCATTTATAATGTTTCAGACCACATGTAACAGAGCTGTAAGGAAAACACAGAAGTCTATTTCATTCAACCCCAAATATTATGTTAAACATAAAACAAACTACATAAAATATTCATATAAAATGTATAGCAAAATACAGTAAAATCATTTGAAAGTTATTTTTTGTTCAGTTAATATCATGAATTTGAAGAAGTGCTCTGCTTAACCCGTTGACTACTGGGACAGAGAGGTCCCTGCACAAAGTCTCTTGGAATTGCACAATTCAGTAGCCAATAGGTTTAACATACGGAGGTCCAGAGCATATAAATGAATCCCCTACAAGTTTCAAGCATGTTTTTAGTCCATGCAAAAGTAATTTACTACCTTTTGAATATATCATGGTTGCACTTCTAACCATTATCTATGTGTATACCAATAGTAAATCTTGTATTTTGTCAAAAAATATGACTTTCAAAAACTTAAACTACAATGTCTTTTGTGATAAAAACATGTTACATGTTCTCATCAATACTCACAAGATGGTTTTCTGCAAAATTTTTCAAAAATATGAATCAATAATTTCATGAACTTATTTATTAGTAAAACAAAATTTAAAAAAGAAAATGCAATAGATAAACTTCTTCCAATATCACTTCTCATTACATAACATTTTTCCATTCATTTACCCATAGTTTTGACATTGATAATATTGTATTTGTTGTATCGAAATTAGATTAAATTATGTACAGATATAAAATGACAGTACAAAAATATATTCGGCATTCATGGCATAAATTTGTATAAACAAGTTTAAAAATATGTAGTAGTAATTCAACACACAAATTTCAATAGTATGGCAAAGTGATAGTATAAGATGACACCCCCCCCCCCCCCCCCCCCCCCCCCCCGCCATCATCAAAACATAAAAATGCACTGACGTATCCTGGATTTGACAAACCCAGGGTTTCTGACTGTTTTTTGGTATTGGCGCCCGTTTAAAGGCGACCTGACAAGCATCTATAATGGTCTGAAAACAAGTAAAAATTTGAATTGCTTGCTTGATTCCATAACTCTTTTTTGTTGTATATTATCCTTATCCCTCTGCACCTCAGAATAGTCTAACTAGATAGATGGTGCATTAGCAATGCTGTGATTCATAGTCATTATGATCATTCCCAAAAATCATCTTCTCTTTGAACTTCTCCAAGAGTTTCTCAGAATAGTTTACATTATCCGTTTGAGATTGGAAAAAAAGATGTTGTAAGATCCAGCAAAGCCTGATGCTTCATGCACAAAGATATTTTTTAATGTCCAAGCCTTCGAAAATATAAAATCCTATTAGCATATCCAGGATTTGACAATTTTCAGGCAAGACTCAATCAGACTTATCTTCTCCACTGATTATTGGAAAGCTCATTCTATCAATGTTTTGTTTATTCAAATAAAAACTAAACCAATGAATAAAACTGGAGTGTGTAAAATGATTTAGCACTTATACATAAGAGAGGTTCATTACCATGCCAATATACCAATTATTCAAATGCATTTACCCTTAGATTTAAAAACTGCATGGTATAAAACTGGTAATGAAATAGACTACCTTTGTGAATCTCGGCCTTTTATAAGTGAAAGACAAATATTGTAGACCATAATGACCAAAAAAATAAAACAATACAATTTGACATCTTGCACAAAATTAGGTTGAACATCAAATCAAAAGATAAGGGTATTTTCAATAAAAGCTGTGTAATGTTACAGTCAAATTGGGTAATGGTATCAAAATTTTAAGTTATTTAGAGGAATTCCTGTCTCTTTTATATCATTCAAAATATTGAAATATCAATCTTGATATCTATACCCAGCAAGATTTTGAAAACAGACTCAATTCAGTCCGATGAGATGTACAACAACACACCATATACATACAATTCAGAAATATAATACATGTATAAAAAAAAACCAATTGTTGAATCTACAGGCACAGATGTAGAGTTTGTGCAGATAAGAAAGAAATCAAGCCTCATTATAAATAGCACCAATGCAATCTTTTTGAAGAAAAAAATCTTTTTGAAATATCAAACAATGATGTAACATCATTTTTTATTCTTAGTTTCTGGTAGTTTTGTAACCAGATCGAAGTGAACATTTGAAAAATTTGCATTATTCATTAAAAAAGAGAATGCAACTAGAGAAATGTTTGAATACATATTCATGTTTGTATCATGAAATTTCAGCACAAATCTTTATAACCACTTTTTCTAAAAAAATCAAACAATGATGTAACATAGATTTGAATTTTTAGTTTCTGGCAGTTTTGTAACCAGATTGAAGTGAACATTTGGAAAAATTTACATTATTTATTAAAAACAGAATGCAATTCTAGAAATGTTTGAATACATGTTCATGAATATTTGTACTCTGAAATTTTAGCAAAATTTTGTATAACCACTTTTTCTAAAAAAAAAATCAAACAATGATGTAACATAGATTTGAATTTTCACTTTTTGGCAATTATGTAACACGATTGAAGTGAACATTTAAAAATTTACATTATTCATTAAAAAATGCAAGCATAGAAATCTTTGAATACATATTCATAAATATTTGTACTATGAAATTTCAGCAATGATAGAAAAAAACAGCTCACATCAGCTATATGTGAAAAGGCAAGGTGCAATATCAAGAATGTTAACGCAAGAATCTCGTGATTTATAAAAAGGTTTGCTTACTAGTATATACATGTAAATAAAGTCTGCCATTGGCAGTTTAGGCAATAAGATAGTGAACAACAAAATGTCAATCAATTCTTGTAACCGACAATACCCGATATTAAACGATATCTCATGATATCGTCAATATTGATCCGTTACAGTTGTTGAGGGGACTTCCGGTTTGGGATGCTAATACACGTGCCATGGCTATCCTTTTGGATAATGCCCATTTTTCTTCTTTTAGCGCTATCAAAGGTACTTGGTACTGTATAAAATAAACAAACCTTGGTATAATGAAAGTTAATATCAGGAAATACAAACATGATTTCTCGATCTAGAACCTTCGCGAAAATGAAAACACATGCAAATATACGTAACCTGAAGAAGGTAAGTCAACTTATATGACGTCATTCTAATTAAAACTGCATAGCGCCAACTGCGATTCTTAAGTTGAGTGTATGGTCGGTTGCGAGAATTGAAGAGAGTTGATCAGCTGACTCACGATGTGCACAAGTAGAATGCACATTGTGAGACAATTGATGAACTCTCTTTTATTTTAGTTCACCAAGATGAACTTTTTCCACGGTCTTAACTCTTTTGTCTAACAACATTGGAGCATACAATGCTTTCGGGGCAGTGTTTCACCAAATCATTCTTGAAGTTATGCACAACTTTAAGAAACACTGGAGTACGTCAACGAGTGTAATACGTGTAAGAATCTTGATCATTTAGCCAAAGAACTGATACCAGTTGGGCGTAATGTCGTTCTTAAAGTCTTTCGTAACTAGGAAAACACCGCCCTGTTGAACATTATCAGCCAACGGGGTGTTGCTACAAACTTGCGATCAATTGCAAGTTGTGGTTGATCGGCAAT
>BQKZ01028734.1:0-12357 GCA_036244855.1 Temnopleurus reevesii | reverse complement strand
AAGTCTCTTGTGGTGAGTCTCTGCCGCCGAACTGAATGCTTCACAGCCATACTCTAGCACCGACTTAATTGTGGCCTTGTAAAGTAGCAATAGGGCTCTGTAATCCGCTCCCCATGTCGTGCCACTCACACACCGCATGACATTTAGCCTCTTATTGCATTTAGAGACAATAAAGTCGAAGTGATCCCTCCAGGACAATTTTCTGTCAAAAATCATCCCTAAGAACTTTACCGTCTGTTTAATTGCAATTTCTTGATTGTCTAGCTTAACAGATGAAGCAACGTTGTGTTTGCGCGTAAACAGTATTGTGTTCGATTTCTGGGGTGAGAGGCTAAAACCCCATTTTCCGCACCATTGAGAGATGGCATTCAGACTTTTTTGAATCCTTTGTGAGATGAACTTAACATTTCTGTGGGTTTTCCATATGGCAATGTCATCCGCATACTGAGCTAGTTGGACACCAGAGAGAGACGAGGATAGATCGTTAACAGCCACATTGAAGAGTGTGGGGCTGATCACGCTCCCTTGTGGGATCCCGCATTGTAGCTCCTGCGTCTGAGAGAAAGAGCTCACAAAAATATGAAAGTATGCGAGTTGCTTTAGGGTGACCCTTGACCCAGAAAAGTTATGCAGCTGCGCTGCCAAAAATTGAAGTTTTTCTGCGATGCTTCATCCTATTTATACTCTCTGCCAGCTCGAGAAAAATCCCAAATTCTTACAACACCCACAGAATATTTTTGTCCGAAGAACACCAATTTTTGCCATTGAAAATTACATTATACGCATCACGAGTGCGTCAAAATTGACGTGCACTTTTGTCATTGACCGTCACTCAGGATCTTTGTGGATTTTACAGCTAATTGGCCAGCGTCACAGTGACGTAACAATGCAACACGCGCTTTATACCCACATTGATTCAGATGCGCTGCCTTATGAATATGCGTTGAAAAGGATTGCACAAAATAGCTCATAGCTTCGGTATGTAGGGCGCGAGGTCAACAGCTGTTTTGGTGAACTACAATTGATTTGTTTACATGCATTTAGTAATTTTATAAGCAGCTGTTTTGAATGAATTTTGCCTTGATTTTCAAAGAACAAAAATGTCAAAATTTTGCAAATAAATGAGGGCCCTTTGGTGAACTACAATTGATTTGTTTACATGCATTTAGTAATTTTATAAGCAGCTGTTTTGAATGAATTTTGCCTTGATTTTCAAAGAATGAAAATGTCAAAATTTTGCAAATAAATGAGGGCCCTTTCCGCCAGAGTATATTGTTTTAGTAAGGTGTCGAGCTTTTTTGGTATTTGTATTTCGAAATATATTCTTTTAGATTTCGTGTGCATATAGAAGGGTACAGTCTTTTTGGAAAGCGAGTCAGATTTTTCTCACTTAAATGAGACCTTGAAGTTGATTTCTTTTTGAACTCTTAGGGGGTGTTGCTCAAAAGTTGCAATTGATCGCAAGTTGCAGTTGATCGGAACGCGCCAATCAAAACCATTGCTTTATGCACGTCTAATTAAATGCGCGTACCGTGTGCGAATCAAAATGCACGATACAATGTGCAAAGTATCAGTCATTACAAAAAGTCTACACGCGACGGCGGACAAACACTTAATGAGGTATGATGTCATTTTTGTCATTAACATACAGCCAATAATAACGCGTTTCAGAGAGTGGATAATGAATATTCAATAACCTATCACGCATTGACCTCGCGCTCCAAAGGCATTTAACCTATCAGCGTGGCGTATTCCGGTGAGACTCAGGCTAAACTGACATGGCTTATGAATATTGAAAAGGTACCGATGGCGAAGTTTCACGAAATTCCTCCAAACATACGTACAAATACACGTGAGTATTTGCTACGATTCACTAGTTAGGTGCATTGTTAAAATACATACATCCTGGCAGTGAAACAGCCCTCCCAAAACTTTCTTCAGGCTCACAGTAAGTGGCGCGCCTCGTCAATGTAAAATTGCGTGTTGTAGTTGCGTTTTAGTGGAAAATGACACCAAATTTTCAACTCGAAAGGTACCGATGTACAATTTTCACAAAACTCTACAAATGAGGTATCTAGAGCAAGCTTGAAATCTAGATTTGTATGAAAACCAGGTGCATTTAAGCGAAAAGACATATTCTGGGAGATATGAGTTCGTAAAGTCGAGAGTCCGTGTATAAGTCCTATACCTGATTGTGCGCTCTGTGCGGTGCATTAAGAATTCTTGTTTTCTATGGAAGATGTCCGCGCACTTTTTGTAATGTTGATTTGCAGTTGATTTTGAACAACATCCCCTTAGTATACAAATCTACATCTACAAATGTCTATATTTGCATTATCACTATTTACAGAGCCGATCCAATAAAACAACAAATATGATAATTATATATTGCAATCAAACAAGCACACATAATTTAAAGGGAAGGGGAAGGGGAAGCGAATTAATTACACAGCCTGTAGTGCGTGAAGTACGTCAATAAAAGATAAATTATTAAATTCATACATCTAAGGACAAATGAATTGGACAAAGTAAATAACTTTATTCAGGCTTTCACCCTAACCAGGTACATACAAAAGAAATAACCTTCACTATAGGCGGGTTTACTTATATATTCAAATTTATGTGCGTTTAACGTAGTTACGTGGTATTCCATACACCGGTTGATAACAAGAAGACTTCAATACTTGGAATCCAGTTTGCATACATTACTTGTTGCTATGTCGGACAAGCCTCGGGCAAGCTTTCGGGATGTCAAGAACAATCTTTGTGTTAGAGGTTTGCATAAACTTTGCATCTATTAGTAAACCCGCCTATTCATTGTACGTCGGATTTTTGACATATTTCCGCACTATACGAGATATGGAAATTCCTTTCGTGTGTATCTAGCTATTGGGAAAGCCTAAATAGACTTGTTTATTTTGTCCAAAAGCTTTTGCCCTGTCTGCTCATAATGAAGGGAATCGGACTGTGTATTAATCAGTTAATTATCTAAAACGAATGCGTTTCATTAAAACTGACGCGGGAACTTTGACAAAGGAAAAAAAACGTCTATGAATCCTTCACAATAGTTTCACAAATACAAAAGTAAGTGACTTTCCAATTCATCTACCCAACAAGTGCAACTGATTTCCAACATTCTCCGCATAATAAGACGAAAGGAAATCTATGTTATGTGCATCTTGGTATCTTTAATGGTTAAATGGAAGTTGATTACTCTGTCCCAGACATTTGTCCCTTTTGACCATTTAGTATTGGCTACCGTCACTTCTTGGAATCTGTCTGTTATGATGTCAGTTCAATCTCTTAGACCCCGGTCACATAGAGGTCCGGAAGCAACACGATTCAACATGACTCTTTGTTCTGAGGCAGTTAACCACTGTTAACTGTGGATTATTAACAAAGAGTCGGAGTGAATCGTGTTGCTTCCGGGGTCCTATGTGACCGGGGCCTTCAGCTTACGATAGTCACTGTGAGCAGAAGGGGAAAACACTTGGACAAAGTAAACAACTTCTATTTAAGCACTAATAATAGCAAGATTGACACACAAGACATTTCATCCTTCTCATTCTGTGGAAAATATTAAACGAAACAGTAATTTACGCAGCTGACTTTATCGAAAAATTCACAAGTACATTCCAAACATGTTTCGTCCCTTTTATCGTACGAGGTCCGCCACAAATAAAATGGCACAGCTCAAATTTAGAGATGCTAAATTATGTTAATATAAATGTACAGAAGATAAGGGGACAAGCAATATGCAGTTGCGGTTTGCAATCAATTATGTTTGTTCCTTGTACCAATTTTTAAGATAAATGCCGACATGATGAGATAAGGTTAAATTTTGTATTAATTATCTGTGAATTAAAACAATGTTTTTTTGCTTATAATACTCTGTAACAAAAACACTTGGGGCTCATTATGATCACGATTTTTTTCTAACTATACTTTCTGATGGGTGTGCGAAAGTGTGCTAATATATGATAATAATTTACACGTCATCAAACAGCGTCTGTTTCAACAGTTTGCTGGTCCTCTCCTGCAATACGTGAATAATTTACTTATGACATTATTTTAAGTGCATATCGTCATAAGAAAACCAACGAAGGGAAACTACTCTGTTTTGAATGATGTAGAATGCGTATGCAGTCGTTATTGTTTAAACAACTGAATGTTCAAATTAGGATGCAGGGGCGGATCTAGCTTTTTTCCAAGGGGGGGGGGNCGTGCCCCCAGTTAAGCCCTCTGCTGGATTTAGCTGTCCCCAGTCCATGGCGATATGTGTAACTCGGAGTTCTTGAGCAGCTTCAAATTTCCTTCAGTGCTACATACAAAAATAAGCATTTTCACGGGATGGCTCTTTATTTCGGTAATTATGTTTTGTGCAATCGGGGCGGTGTTGTGAGAATGACTTGAAACAATTGCTACCAATGCAATGGTTGAGACTCTGCTAATTATACAAATCAATAACGCGCTCCCGTCATTCTTGAAGTCGAAATACGACTTTGTGAAACACCGTCCTGGGCAATGTTTCCACTAAGTTAAAGCCCAAGTACAGTTTTGGTAAAGATTAAGAAATTTGAATTTTTGGGATGTTTATCATGACATACAATCCTTATACACATTTTCGAGGCTGATTCTTTTGAAAATTTGAATTTGACCGTTAAATCATATTTAGCGCCCTCTCTCGGTTGTAGCAATATTTTGCTTGTTATCGGGCATAATTCAAAGTCATTTCAAGAATTTGACAAAACTATGATAAAAAGGAATACACAAAAATTACTTTCTGAAATCTTCATCCAATTCTGTGCCTGAGAAGTTGTCCTTTATCAAGAAAGAAAATATTGAATTAGTGTCGGGGGACACGATACTGAAATATTTTGCATATTTTAGGTTATAGCTTTTTCAAAACTTTTTCATTTTTCACACAATCTTTTGTGCAACATGTTCATGATACTATATTTTATTTTATATAGATTTGAAGACAAACTTTGGCGATAAAAATATTCGCTTTTACCAAAACTTTACTTGGGCTTTAAAAAAGACTTTCAGAACAACTTTTTAGAACGACTGATGTATCAGTTGGTGCTGAATGATTGATAATCTCCCGGGTATGGAGCCCAAGAACTTATACATGTCGTTCCTGAAGTCGTTCGCAGCTGGGTCATTTTGGTGAAACATTTTCCTGTGGTAATGTCTTCAAGTTCGCAATGGTACCCAAGTGTTCGCAAGTGACGCTGATTCTTTCCCTTCTCCTTTATACAGCTGTTTCATCCATCCTGGATATTCGCTTTACTTCGGATTAATCCTCCCCATTGGCATCATCCTGATCTTCAATGGCGTCATCTTCATCAAGGTTCTCTACAGACTCACATGCGGTCGGAAGACTTTCTCCGCGATCGGAACTGGGCGTGACTCAAAGAAGGAAAACGCAGCCAAAGCCCGCGCCGAGGCTCTACGTCGCGCCCAGAACGCCGTAGCCATCGGGACGCTCCTGGGCCTCACCTGGGCATTCGGGTTCCTGTCTTTCGGCGGCGGACGCTACCTCTTCAACGTACTCTTCGCCGTCTTTAACTCTCTCCAGGGTGTCTTTGTCTTCCTTCTCTTTGGCACCAGGCTTCCCGAGGTGAGGGATAAGTTGCGGTCGACCAGGGCCCGTTTCATGCATGGCGTATCGTATGCCCGGAGACGCAGCTCGGATATGTGGACTTCTTCAAGTATTGGAATGGGCCGCATGACCCCGAGGCATTCGGACGTCACGTTCGTCTCAAGCATCAAAGACACTTCTGTTTCTGAAGTGCATACAGATTCTCAAGCACGCAAGAGATCAGAACCCGTTCTTTTGTCTTATAAACCTATGGACCTGCCTTTATAGTCTTGTAACACGTGCTTCTTTACACGCTCATTTTTACAAGACCTTTCAAAGATATTTTTCTAAAGATTTCTCATATCTCATTTAAAAATGCTTAGCTATAAATATTAGCGTTATCGCCCATGTTTCCTATTTGCACAGAATTATTTGTAGTTCGTACGGACTATGTTCGTAAATATGTACAAAACCTATCTAGCAATTATAGAAGAACTATATTGTAGTTTTTTCTGTAAAGACCAAGGTATACAAGATATAATTTTCCCACTAAAATCAAGTGTGACTTGGGACAATAGATCCATGTATGTCATGTATTGAACTATGCGGACATAACAATCACAAGCCAGTTCCCATTTCGTTAAGTAGCATTGAATTGGCGTTCGACTTAATTTTACGGAAATAGATTATATCGTACGTGTTGGTGGTGTTTTACCAAGAGGTTCCTCAATTTGGTTTTAGATTTGCAGGGCCGTCGACAACTGGAATCCGAAGGCTGCGAACACACCCCCTTATAAAATCTGATGAGCACACCTAATAGTCAAAATAATAGAATTTGTTCAACATCTGACAATCCGTTCAAAAGTTATAAATTCTTAAATTCACAGAGATATGACGATCACTGCCGCTGATTGGGATCCGTGCGATCGGTCCCATCGATGGAATCTGTGACGTCATATCAGACAACTCCCCATTTCCTTTGTACATAGAATCTTTAAAAATGGATTATTGTATAATTTGGCGTAAGGATTCAACATCATTCTTCTTCAAATACATGTAGAATCGATAAAGGAATGCAATATACAGAGTGAATGATGAGTTGTCCGGCATGACGTGCCGATCGGACGGATCCCCATCAGCGGTAAAGGGATTGCCATATCTCAGTGATTTTCAAACTTCGTAACTTTTGCAAGGGTTGTCCGATTTCGCTCAAATTTCCACAGTCTGTTCATCATTTTTCGTCATAAATGAGATTACGAAAACTCCAGGGTTTTGTCCCCTTTAACTTGTCAGCTCGACGGCGGAATTGTATGCGGTATATATACACCTTATTTCTTAGTGAATAAAGGACTTTGATCAACATATTGAAGTACTTGAAAACAATCGAAGGAGAATTTTTCGGAAATTATGGGGAAATAATGATTGACAAGAAATAAAACATCATACACATCTACGAGGAACTGTTTCCGGGTACGCCTAGCTAATAGTATACGTTTTTAAAACGCATTTGAAAGTATGAAATATGTGAGCAAATGAAAGGTAATGATTATATTTTATTGATGTATATCTCTTTTACCTTATGGTGAAACAGTGTTTCTATAAATTGGGAGAAGTATACAGACATAGAATTGGTAAAAATAATTTTAAAGTCGAAGTTTCAGGTAAACAAGCGAGCAAATATGGTGCCAAAGGTTTCCTCGAGTCACGAAAATTGCCTGATGCGTATGCCACAGAAATTTCTCTTATGATGGATGCGAATGTCGTAATTATGACGCACTTTCTCTTTTGCGGTTTGCCTTTCTTGCTTAATTGCTTGTCAGAAAATCTTTGAAACGCGCCCGCTAAAAATTAGGAAACGATTGTCCAGATTTTATTACTGATTGTAAATATACTATCAAGAATTTGTAAAATATAATGGTCCATGATCAAAGGAACGATCAATTGTGAGTTGATCCCCAAAACGAAATTTATATCGAGTACTATTTGGATAAAAAGAAGATGTGCAATACGAAATGATCAAGACTTAAAAATCATGTGATAATTACAACACTATAAAAAGTTAAGGACCACTAATTATTACGTACAATTCTATCAGTACATCAATTTTTAATCTAATAGGTGTTTTTCATAATCTTATAATATTGAAATGTTCAAATGCAACTGATTTGAGCTTCATCAATCAGACTGTACCACTTCCACTGATACTGTGATTTCAATTATTGAATGATGTCAAATTGTAAACAAACATTTCATATTTTTTTTAGTAGTGTATGTAAGATACTTTTTTTCCCGAAGGGCCATGTGAAGATTTTTCTAGCTACCATTGTAAAATGACAAATGAAAAGTGGAATATTTACCAAATATTTGGCGTAGAACGAAGATATAGATAGACACAAATCTTCAAGATCGATGTGTGATAATTGTCAGATCTATAAACTTCCTTAAATGTGTGCCGTTAAATGATTTGCCTTACTGTTGCTTCTCTCGACATAGGAAGTGGAAATAAATTATAAGATTATATTATAAGATAAATTATGGAATTATCAAACATTGGAGTTGTGTGATATAATCTTCTTATATAGTGTGATATGTGAGGATTCGCGTTCCTACATCTGTTCTCGCAAATTTCTTACTCCAAAATATTGAACGCTTTGATTGTGCTAGTTTTATCATTACCTAATCTTAGTATTGTAGCGTGAGAACCCCTAAAAGTAGGTAATAAATTCAAAACACCAAGAAAGTATGCTGCCACCAGGTCGAGTTATTTAGAGTTCCCGGCTCTGGAATCAATGACGTAAAATCATCAATTCCTAAAACAGTCTGAAGGATTATTAAGTATGTCTATACAGTTGCGCACCTGCATAAAACAAACCAGCCTCAACATCAACAATCACGACCAGCGCAATAATTCAAATATCAAGCATCACATCACAAATCCATAATATCAGACTTTGTCAATCAAACTAATTTCTCCCAATATCTTGCTCTTACTTGGTTAGCGTAGTCAATGCCGAGTTCAATGGCGATTTCGTTTATTTGCAATATACAAATTTGGCAATCTTATCTCTTCTTGAATAAATAAAGTTTAGGCCTTAACCACATCATCATCCATATTCATCGCTAATCAATCAATCGCCAAATTAATCCTTATCCAATTCCTATCATCTTTTACCCTTTTAACACAATCGATCAAAGCATAAATTTCTCATCCCAGTCAATCTACATCCAAGATAATTCCAAGCACATCAAACAATCACTACAACCTGTGCTTTCTCTCATCTGTCTGCATTAATCATGTAAACAGAACTGTAATAAATAATTTCCTCAAATTGTTCTAAAGTTCAATGAACTTTAATAACTGTAAAGATTCTTCAGATATTTACAAACAATATTTACATCTCACTTTCTATATTCAATTCAATTTCAATTCCAATCAATCAATTCTGTTGAATATCATCCAAATAAACCAAGCACAAATCCGAGCTAGCAATAAAAATATCTCTGCAACTAAGAATAATCCTAATTCTATATCCTACTTAATTCTACTTTATACTCCGGAGAGTCATATTCAAGTTTGATATTTCATTTAGGATTAATCTATCCTCAACAACCATCAAAGTTCTAATCAAATGACTAATGGTTCTGTTCTCTTCTCTCGACTTTGTTTGAATGAACCTACAATCGACAAACGTTCTATCTCAAGCACGTCACCAACCCAAGCAATACCAAGACAAAACATTACATAACAGCACAACCCTTCTTCCTAAACACAAATTCACAACCCTGTCAACCTCTCCCGGCCCTCATTTCAATTTACAAGCAATCTCCTGCTTCCAGCTAGAAATCCCCGCTCACTTTGTCGGCGTGAGACTCTGCCATACATACAATCCAACATTCTGTAGAGTGAAATATTCTCCAGTTTTAGCAATCACTCATGGTTCAAGAGTCACCAAACAAGTCTGCACTAAACTCCGGATCCGTCGATCCATAAACTTAGCACCTATCTAAACTACCGGTTCGTCAACCATAATTAGTTCGTCCCTAGTTAGAAAGATCATCCAAAATAAATTCAAAGATGAATACTACCACTGAAATTGATATGCTTCATAACTCCTATAAAACCAAGCCTACAATTTCGTAGACAGTCATTTCTACTGAACAAAATTAATCCGCCAAAGACTACATTCACTCAATCACTTATCATTTCAGTCTATTTACAATCCATTATTATTTACAACATAGCATTAAAATTACTTATTCATACATGTAGGTACTTGCTTGACTAAAAAATAAAAGGTTTATGTTACACCAGAAGTCTGGAGCAACTCCATTTTGGTTTTTATGTGGGAATACCAGCTATAAAAGGCCTAGACACGAATAAATAAAGAAAGAAACAACACATGTTTAAACCATTTGTCACAGCATAAATTTCCATATCAAGATAATAACACAATTACACAAATAACCAGTGAAACTAATTTGGAACTAGGCTCAATAAAATATCAATTTGCTTGTATGACATAATCAAAACATCCAGACCAAGAAATCCAAAATGTCAGATTCTGTATCTAAGGTAGATCTGGAACTAGTCACATCAATATCATATTAACAAAGTCTGTCAACAACAGGCCTGTTTCCAACTTAGCATCAACAGAATAATCAATCAAGATTCCACAATTTATAAATCCCAAATACATCACAGTCTAAATTATTCAATCAATAAGAGTCAAGTGATATTTCTTCAGTTCCAGCACACCATTCATCAATTCAATTCCATATTGTTTTGCATTGCTAATTGTTCGAAGTCCGGGCTAAACCTAGTCTACTCTGTCATACATGTGCGTGAATTCATGGACATAACTGAGATGAAAATACATGAAATCTCGTTTAAATATCCATACATAAATGAATTCAATATTGAAACTGTTTTCAGAATAATTTGCATCAAAAGTTAGTCCAGTTATTCTTCTCAATAATCATCAGAATGTCTCCAAAACGAATTTGAACTCTAAAACGAGTCTTGTGTAAAGCCTATTAACAATTCGGTTGTGAGGTTCAACTGACGCCAAAATAAAGAATCGATACAAAATTATCTGTGCTGTAAAAATCCTTCAAAATATCACAATCAAGAATTAATCATACACATAGTAAACACCATGTTGATACTCACAATATGAGGAGTCAGAAATATTAAAAGCAAGTCCAGTTTATGAATTCAAACAGACACAAACTACTGCTACGCTGAACCAGTTCACAAAACTATGTTGTTTTGTTTTTGTTATTTGATGGTGTTTGACGTATCTACGTCCTGTACACCAGTAGCTAGAGGTAATTCGAAAAAACCTTGATTTAGCAAACAACATATAATACTGGTTCTGTCCTGTGTCTTATAACATTATTCTAGTTACTATACTTTCCTGTATTCAATGAGTTTTGTATTGGTATATTAAGCTTCCGCTGGGAGTTCTTATGATCTATGTTAAACTTTCAATCCAATAGAATGGATGAAGGTCAGGACGAGGTCATGATTTTTGCGATCCGCAAGCAGATTCTTTGAGGTCATTTGTTCGGGAGAGAACCTTAGACTCTGTTGTAAGATAGCACGTTGCGCTGCATATTTGGTGCATTTTGTCAGAAGGTGGGGTACATCATCTTTGAGTAGGCAGACCTCACACAATGCTGACGGATGTCTCCCCACCTTATGTTTGTAGTCATTTAGGCCCTGCACACAACCAAGACGTAATCTGTGAATGACAACGTCAAGATATCGGGAGGGCTTCCACATGGTAGAGTGACAGGTGACTTTTGACATTAATTCTCGAAGTATTGATGGAGGTCCTCCTTCCTAGGCCGACTGCCAAGAGTTAGTCAGTTCACGTTGTAAGTGGGATTTCACCTCTGATATCGTTCTAGGTAAAACAATGTCGTCTTCCTGCTTTTTAAGTGCCTGTTTTGCAAGGGTATCTGCCATGTCATTCCCTTTAATACCACAGTGACTGGGAACCCATTCGAACACAACATGACAAGCCATCATGGAGAGGGAATTGAGCACCATTCTGATATCACTTACTATTTTATTGGATGGATTTGATTGGGCTAGGAGGGCAATGGCGCTTTGGCAGTCTGTGAAAATGCAGGAATAGCTTGGTTGGACCATTTCAACCCATTCGAGAGCCAGAAGTATGGCGACTAGTTCCGCCGTTAGGATGGAAGCACCATTATCCAGCCGATAGTTCCTTGAATAGCGGAAGAAGGGTATGTGGAAACTGCATCCATCAGCATGTGAGGTGGGGTCTAGGGAGCCATCGGTGTAGATGTGTAGGAATTGGCCCCACACTGTGTGAATCTTTTCCGTGGCTATAAGCTTCTTTTCATTAGCATCTGCTAGGGTGGGCAGAGACTCCTTGATCCGTGTTGATATGGTCAGAGGAGAGAGCTGCCAGTAAGGGAATCGGTTATGCTATGGAAACATAGGGAAGCAAGATGAGCCCGCTTTGCTCTCTGATGGTGTGTTAGGAGCATTGCGATCCCATTGCTCTTTGAAGTAGTGCTTCTGCCAGTTGTCTTCCCTAAAAGATGCGTTTGGGAGCTCTGAATGAACGTTTAGCTTCTGATGATATAGATGGCAGAGGAAGCCTCTGCGGAGGTTAAAGGGGAATTACACCCAGACAATAATGTGAGGCCAATAAATGAAGAAAAATCAGATGAACAAACTGTGAAAATTTGAGCAAAATCGGATAATCCGTTCAAAAGTTATACAATTTCAAAGTTAT
>BQKZ01028726.1:0-11624 GCA_036244855.1 Temnopleurus reevesii | reverse complement strand
ATTACACTACAGACTAGAATTGTGTAATCTAGTCGGTTCTCAATGTCACAAATTTCTTCAAAACTACATGTAGTCTACAAAAAGAGCCATCACTGATAATAATTTAGAACAATGAAGGATCTGCCAAAACCATAAATTCATTCAGATTGGAGTTACTGTATTTATGTGTAGGAGGTATACTATTACCGCAGCATGATATTATGATATATATTGAAAGTATCACAATATTAGACTTCTAATGAGTATTCAAAATCATGTTTTAGCCATTATTCAATACATCGCCCTAAAAAAATATTAACAAAATATTTACTGCTCACATTGTATTCCTAATGTATTCTATAATGTCTGTATTTACGTGTCTTCACCAGCATTTGGTTTGAGAGGGTTGGGATGGAAAACATGCGGTTTATGGAGATTAGGTTCTCCTTTTCCATGCCCCGGCAGCCCTCTCAATCCAACTGCAGGTCTTAATTAATTATTCATTTACCTAGTTCTTTTATCTTTGTATTCTTTACTTATACTGTAATTGTTTTGTTTTGAATTTGCAGAATAAATAATAATAATAATGATAATGATGTTTCCTTTTTAGGAAATTTCAGCAATGATTATGTAATGCAATACTGGCATTAATCATCATGAAAAAATTAGTGTCAAGCATGAAGTTCTTTGATAATGACAAAGATATAACCACTCTCCATTACTGTCATGAAAATAATTTTGTCCACCTTAAAGAACTAAAAATATGATGAGGGAGTAAGTTAACATCATTCAACAGTTATTCAAGGGAACATCACACATATGTATAGGCAATACAAATGATGATGATACTCAAATAGCAAAAAATGGAGGTATGTGTATGTCTGTTTTGTAGACTAGTTTTTGATAGATCGGGTGGGTGGGTCGACCTGATTGACATTGGGAACAGAGTATAAATTTATGGTGTGATCCTATAGGGTTACTAACCTAGTTTTTATGTAGAACTTTATTATGTTCAATTATCAAATATTAATCTCCGTACTGCTCATCCTGATAAGGAGAAAATGGAGGGACAGTACCATTCAGCTATCATACTTAAATTTTTACGCTTTTACACTTGTATTCATTTACAAAAAGGAAATACTTGAAAAAAAATGTAATTTCCCTCTCTAAGAATATTGTTTTTTCCCCTACAGTATAGTCATGATGACCATTTTATGGTAATTTGGCTCGTCTTCATTATAGTGGCATCAGTAGTTAGTGCTTAATGATCTCCTTAATGAAAAAGTCATGACAATTCTTCAAGAAATATATCATAAGGCTTTAAAATCAAAGAATTTTTTCATTCCTCTTTCATTTATACACATTATTTTTGTGATTTTTACACTCAAATGATGTGATGATAATTTTCGCTATAATAAAACAGTTCTTGTGTTGGTGGAGTCGAAATAGCAATATCGTTATTGCAGTTCCACTGCACATGTGTGAATTTTCTCCATGACAACTACTGTAAGGTGCCGATGTCTCATGGAGCTCTATAAAAATGATACAATTTTTTTCAATCATTCAAAACATTTAGAAAAAAAGAAGTTAGCGGACATGTAGTATGCATTTTGGCGAGTTCACTTTGTCGACCATTGAGTTCTGATTGCCTGCTGTAGTAACCACAACACTGATGTGATAAGATCAGGGGGTAAACTTCATTAAGGGTAAAAACTGACAAGTTAAACAACTTTTGATTATGCATTTTTAAGTGAGTACACTGCCACCTTAGTAGGGGAACAGAGTGAAGTATATAATGCAAGACATTAAATGAAAAATGGATATTTGCTCTGTGTGATATTTAGAATAAATTACTGCTTGGACTTCCCCTTCAATTCTATTTCTACTTATGACATTGGATAAGAAGGTCACCATCATTTCGGACCACTGTAGAAAGGTTTATATAATATGCAAATTGTTTAATTGGATTTTAAAGTATATAAAGTATTTTAAAGTATAGAAAGTATATTTTAAAGTATATAAAGTATTTTAAAGTATATAAAGTATATATGCAAGACATTTAATGAAAAATGGATATTTGCTCTGTGTGATATAATTTAGAATAAACAAATTACTGCTTGAACTTCCCCTTCAATTCTATTTCTACATATGACAATGGATAAGAAGGTCACCTTCATTTCTATGACCACTGTAGAAAGGTTTATTTGCAAAGTGTTGCATTGGATTTTAAACTTTATCTTAGAGATCTTGTGTAATTTATGCCCTAGACATTATCAAGATAATTGTTTCAATTGTTCAAAATGTTTCAGCTTTCCTCACTCTAAATCATGATATTACACATTATGTTGTTCAGTTCTGTTCCACTTAGAATGTGAATTGCAACCCTCAAAGTCATGAATTGCAAAAAAGCTGTAACACATTCAGTTTGTTCTTAAAAGAACTTTGCTCCAGTAAGTACACGTCTGTACTCAGATAAGATAACAGCGCTGAAAAGTGCCTCATCCATTAATCTGTCTAGAAATAGTAGATATGAAGTGGACTTTTGGACCTTTTGAAGAAAAAAATATACCGTCTGAGAAACATTTCTTGAAGGAAAGTGTTGTAGGCAATCACAGTTGTGTGTTGTTCTTAGGCACTGGACTTCTTGTTTGTTTGGTAAGTTGAATTTATTTTTGCTGTTGTTTTGTTAGGGCCATTATGTCAGTTCTTGTAATATGATGTATGCATGTGGAAGGGGAGGCTATGATTGATATACAAGTGATACATGTATGTCAACATTGTTTTTCAGCTGTTTTGAATTACATTTACAACTGGGCCAGAAATGTTTAGCTTTCATTAAAAGCATAAAAATCAGACTAACAGATCAAAAAAAGGTTTGAAGCAAATCTGACAAAAAAAAGTTATATGTCAAGGATAGCACTCAACATTGATTTTGCATGCAAATTGGCAACTTTTGGTCACGTGATCTATGACATATTTCATGCACTACTCTGCAAATTGTTTATTATCTTCTATTGTTCTAAAACCCCGCTTTTTCGACCCCTTGATGATAAATATATGGGTGCAGGTGCGTGTATGGATTTTTACCTTTTGGATATATTTAAGAAATACATGTATATGGGTTAAACAGATTATTAGAAGAAATAAGTTATACATGTATATTACAGCTGAAGAGTGCATGGAATATTTTATAACATACAACCAAAATTTGCCAAGCCCAATTGCATAAAAATCACTATTTGATAACATCACAATATTACAGTGTTTTTGGTTTGAGGAATAAAGTGTTGTTTGTTGATTATTACAGCAAGGACAGCAAAACGCCACTATGGAGAACCCTGTCATCGTCTTCATACTCCTCTTTTGGACCCTGACGAAGGCTTGCTTGTACAACATCCTAGGCTTCATCGACATCACAATACATGTATTACAGTGTTGTCAAGTTGAAAAAAAAAATCTTATTTGTTATGAACTAATGAATCACTGTCTTTAGTTAAAATGTGACTATTTCAGCTGACAGCAGAACATCATGGAGAACCCTGTCATTGTCTTCATACTGCTCCTATGGACCCTCACAAAGGTTTGCTTCTACAACATCCTTGGTTTCATTGACAACATCACCCCGGAGAACCTGAAGCGCAAGAAGGATGTTAGCAAGGAGATTGTGCTCATCACGGGAGGTGGGATGGGGATCGGGAGACTGATGAGTCTCGCTTTCGGGAAGCTCGGTTCCACGGTAGTCATCTGGGATATCAACAGGGAGACCGCACAGGGAGTGGTGAAGGAGATAAGGTAGGGAAGCATGCGGGTATCGTGATCGTAGTACAAAGGTCTGTTATTCCGGGATGGGGGTGGGGGTGGGGGGGAATTGCGGTTCTCTAGTCTGGGGCCTGCCATAGCCCTGGGGTTCCAAGGTAGTCATCTGGGATATCAACAGGGAGACCGCTCAGGGAGTGGTGAAAGAGATAAGGAAGGACAGCATGCAGGAGTCCTGCCTGATAGTAGTCCAAAGGTCTGTTAGTCCAGACCGGGAGGGGTGGGGGGGGGGGGAGGGTGTCTATAGTCTGGGGCCTGCAATAGCCCTCGCATTTGGGAAGCTCGGTTCCACGGTAGTCATCTGGTAATGGTATATCAACAGGGAGACCGCCCAGGGTGTGGTGAAAGAGATAAGGTGAGGAAGTATCCTGATAGTAGTCCAAAGGTCTCTTATTCTGGGCAGGGGGGTGGGATTGTGGTTCTCTAGTCTGGGGCATGCATAGCCCTGTGGTTCCAAGGTAGTCATCTGGGATATAAACAGGGAGACTGCCCAGGGGTGGTGAAGGAGATTAGGTAGGAACGCATGCGAGAATCCTTATTGTAGTCCAAAGGTCTGTTATTCCTGATGGGCGAACAAGGGGGGGGGGGTCTGTAGTCTGCCATCCCTCATGGATACTTTTTCAGTTGTCTTATCATTGACAACATGTCAAAAATGAAAAAAAAAAGATAAACAAATTTGATTATAACAGTATTGAAATGGCATGCACATTCATGTATCTCCTTACAAACATGTTTTTTTAGATAAGCTGTTGTAAACTACACTGTATCTGGAAGTTTTTAGACAATAAATAGTATCAGAAAAGGTTAGCAGCTCTTTTGCCTTTTATTTAAATGGAATCATACATTTTGGTGATAATAATGAAAATGAAAATAGTAATAATGATAATAATAATGATAATAAGAAAAAATAGAATAATAATAATAATGGTGATAATGATAATAATATATCTGTTTGTGCTGGCATATCCACCAAGTGGGGGCCCTAAGGCACTTACATTTCAATCTCACCCTCTTATACTTTTCCCTATGCGTTATTCATACAGAGGAGCAGGAGGCAAGGCGTACAGTTACGTTGTGGACTGCTGCGATAACGAAGCCGTCTACAAGGCTGNGCTTCAATGGGCTGGACTAAGTTAGGCCTGGTCCCGCTTAATAAAATTTGTCCAGGACAAAGCATATTACTGCAATTTGAGTTTCAGACAAGAAGGAAATATATATGCAAGTCAATAGTATAGACAGGTGGAAGAAACTCTCCGCTTACAGAAATCAGATCGTTATGAATACGGTTAGCTGAAGCTATGCACATTCAACAACTGACAGTACCTCTCACTTCTTTGCAAAGTGAAACCTTTTAAAAATAAAATCTTCAGGATTTTTGACAGTCCTTGTTATTTTAACCTGTTGACTGCTGGAATCAGGTATTCCCTGCATGAAGTCTATATGAAAATTATGGGTTAAAAATCCAATTACTGTAAAGCTAGGAATTTTCCCAATTTCTAGAAAATGAGGTGCTCACTATTTGGGATGCATAAAACTTGTGGATTGCAGAGTGCGGATATCTTTCTTGTGATGTACATGTACTCCATGTATTGCACTAAACATGTGATGGCGCTAATTTTCACTAGCATTTCTGTTTTTGTGAACGTTCACTCCTCTTTAGATTTATGTAAGTTAAGTACGGTACACGTCGTAAAAATTTCTTGTTTTGCAGTTATTATTCATAAAATGAATGTTACTTTTATGCAGAGTGTTATGCAAAATCAGTACCTCAATCATTGGAAAGTATTAAATCTGAATCGGAAAGTATTATGGAAAGTATTACTTATCTGTAAATATTTTATGGTCCTTCGGATTTGGGAAAAAATTCATGTGATGGTGATTCAAGGTTTCTTGGCATCCTGTGTATTTTCACATGATTTGTATATGTTTTACTCAGACGCTTATGTATTGACCTGGACAGTCAGATACATTATTAACGGGGTGTTTTTTAAAATAAACTGCAACTTTGCAAATTGTAACGCACATTTTCATTCACGCACGGTATGAACATTTTATAAGACGTGCATAAAACAATGATTTTGATTGGCACGTTCCGATCAACTGCAAATATTGAACATCACCCCCGAAGTTCATTTTTTGTCGTCAGAGGTGGAATTTACAGATTTACACCTCCCTTGACACAACTGTTTTCAATAGATGTAGATGTATAGGTGACTCGACCTAAGTCAAATCTCTTGGGACTTCACAAAATTATTTGAACTCAAGAGAAATTTGACCTAGAAGATGTAAATAATTTATTTGATTTCTTTTAAAAAAAATCCCATGAACTTAAGACAATTATTCCACTTGAACAAGTTTGACAACAGCAAAGTTGACTGTTATGCTTCAATATTCTATATGTTTACACTATGTTCCGGGTCCCGTGGCAGCCCCATATATGTCTGAAATATACCGAGATGTTGGATTTTTGAAACCTTTTTCTCCATAGTTTTACACTTGATGGCATGATTTATAAAGCTGTTCGTATGGTAAGCATAAGTACTCTACGAATGACTGGTGATCCTTTCTTGTGCTCAATGATAACCCTGTCTCTGTGTTAGCACTGAAGAATGGGTCACCAGGCATGCATACAGTAGTGATGACATGAAGAGCTTTATGAAAAGGGTCCCTGGTCCTGTATTAATGGTAATCTTAGCATGTCAAGTTTTCACATCATGTTCCTCCCAAATTTGTCTTGACAGATGTGCTGTGGCCTATGGGAATATAGTGTAAACATAGCATAGAAATTATACAAAATTTAATGAAAATATTCCAAATTAAGACAACTCACCCTCAAGATTCAAGTTTTGATTGATTAATTTTAAACTTTGTATACAACTTTCTAAAAACAACCCTTGCTTGTTAATTTATTATCATTTCACAACTATGCATTTTCCTTTTAGCCACCAAGATGGTTGTTTATACAGTGGAACCTCTGTTATAAGGACCTAGTGACTAGAGAATTCGCCTCTTGATACAATATAATATAAAGAGATGGGACCAAGAAAATTATCTTGTTATAATGAGACTTTTTGATATTAGTTCTCTTTATATGTAGGGTCCACTGTTGCTTGTAGAGGATAGACATGTACACGCACTAAATGGGAGGAGGTATTATCACATCTTTTATTGGGAGGTGGATTAAAAACATTTTCATAGTACTAGAACATGATATTTTATGAACATAACAACCAATAAGATATTTTGTTTTGTACACACAAAGAATAACAAAGTGCTATTAATTGTGCAATATTTATTGTGTATGAGAATACTATGTCACTTGTTTTGTGTGTGATATTCAAGTAATATGCATTATACCTTTAATCATGATTCAGAAATGTTTCTTATCTAAAATTGTTGTCTTGATGAAAGGATCATCTATTTTATACCTTGATCTGCGATGAATGCACAAGGACAAATTTTGTTCGTTTGTATACTTTAACTCACATGTTTGTAGGTACCCTTTTGTGAATATTGGTAATGTGGCATTTGTGACCTAATTTTATTCAGAGACATTTTGAGAGTCCAAGAATTCTTGGTACACAATGTATTACAAATCAATCATTTTTATGCTACATGTATTATCCATATATGTATACTATGTACTCTATGAACTCATATCATGACATGGTGCTTATGTTGATGCCACTGTGCCACTTTTATACAATGCCGAGGATTGTTATGGTTACTATTTTCTCTTGTTAATGTAGTAGAAACATTACAAGGAGTATCTAAACAAATGAAGAGCATATTTAGAACTTTATTTTGTAACAAGTGGGAATTTCAAACAAGGAATTGACCATGCAATTATGTCAATGTCTGTGTACATGCTGAATTTCAGAACAATTGTATGGTCAACGGCTAAGAACAGAAGGGAGCCAAAGCTCTCCCCCTCCCATATGGAGTGCAGTGATTGAAAACTTTGAATGGGATTAGGGTAAATACAGGAAAAGAAAGAAGCAAATACAGATATGATTTAATTATCACACTAACACAACTAAATAATAGACTAATTTTGTAATATATTTAAATTTTATGAACGCTCTTTTGTCCCTCGCACAATTACAAACTATTTGTTCACCTGATATTAAATAATTGTACAGTCAACCTTGTTTTAATGAGGTTCCTGGGACAAAAGAAATCATCTCTTTATATAGAAACCTTGTCATATCAGGGCCAAAATACCATAAAGTACAAAGAGATACGACCCCCAAAACTACCTTGTTATAATAAGATCTCGTTATATCACAGGTATCCGAATAGCATGCAGTGGTTGTTGCTAGGTTGGTCAAGCTTCAATGTTTTTCCAAACCTAGCAATGTAAATGTATATTCAAGGGGCATTCTTACTATTGTACTCTTATTATTTTCTGACGGCTGAATATATAGTTCATCTTGGGGGCAAACGTAAATAAATTTGAATATATTATGAAAGTGGCCTATTGCATCAGCTTAACCAGATACCTTCTTTTGAAAGAAATTCTAGATAATTATTATAATTTACCTTTTAATTCACAACAAATGTATTATAATCAACAAGTTTCATAGAGCCTTTCTTTTTTATGCAAATTGTTTGATTATGTGAACTTCTGTTTCTTTACCACTTCCATGTTAACAAGACAAGTGAAATATGTCTCGCATGTTGGCAGCCATTGAGTGGATTTGCACAAAACTGAAAATTTATTTCATTTATTAAAATACTGTGAAATATATTCATTTCCTTTGTCCAAGCTTTCATTTTTAATTTCAGTTGAATATTGGTATTGTACATAAGTTTAAGATTTGTTAAACCAAAATTGTGTTGCATTGCTGCATTGCTGCATCACTTTTTGTCCTCTGTTTTTTTTAATAAATAAATTCTTGCCTGCAAAATAAAGACCCAAAATGAGTACAAAGATTTTTTCTTCAATTCTTTTTACATATTTGTTATTTTGTATTCTTTAAATTCATTTATTTATATTTGTTATTTTATCTTTATTATTTTTTTTTTGTGGAATGGGGGGAGGGGGTGTAACAAGACTAAAACAAAAAAAAAGGCAGTTAATTGAGGGCTGAATTTATCCACATTGTGCTGCACTCAACCCAGGTGAGGTGAATGGGTACCGGTAGGAAGAAATTCCATGTATGCAGTGAGTGCCAAATGGTAGCCATGCTATAGCTGGGTAATAATGCACAGAGCGCTTAGAAACACTTTGTATTAAGCGCTTTATGAATGTTGTGTATTATTATTATCATCATGTAAAAAGAACTTGTCACAGCACCGAGCTCAGTTGTGGCAATGATAAACTTAGGCTCCAAGCAAGCATGGTCACACAAACTACTAGGCAAGCAGTTCTACAGTGTGTATGCAACTTAGAATAAAAACGAATTTTCTGCTTCAATAATAATTAACAAATGATACTGAATATAGAGGTAAAAAAAATGGACAAATAAAACCAAACAAGTGAAAATTCTGCCTCTCTTCTGCAAAGACATACAAGTGTCTCGTACATATCCACACTTTTGCTGCATAACAAGAAAGGAAAATAATTGGATTTTCTCCTTCCTCATAGCGTATTGAAGGCTGGGATAGAAATTTTGCTATTTTGTCCACACTTTTCCCACTATAAAAAAAGTTATATCACTCATAAAATTTGATATCCCTAAGAAGACAAATAAATATATCTGCTAAAGTTGCACTGCCAGGCTGAAATCTTGTCTTCGTCATCCGAACGTCGTGTTCCAAACCAATGATCACAAAGATGATGAAGAAATCTCTGTGTGGAGATGAGGAAGAAAATGGGCGTGGCTCAAATCTCTCCCCTCGGGGAAATCCCCTTTCCCAAATCTGCCATCAGCTGATTGGACCTCAACAACTCGAGGGCGTGGTCGTGGTTGTGCAAAGTGCTTTGACTCACCGATGCTGCATTATTTGAAGGTTGGGAGCCGAATTCATTGGCCAACTAAATTGCTGTTGAAATTGCATTTTGAGGTAATATTATTTCAATTTTATCAATTTATAATGAGCATCAATTATTATAGGATAATATGGTGTATTCAGTTCTGATCAAATGCTCTGATAATATGATGTTTCAGCTCAAAACAACGACTGCTGTCGCCGTGTCGATGCTTGTTATTGACCACGTATCTGGACCTGGGGCGTACCCAGGGCTCTGGCGGACCGCGACGGATGGCTACCGGAGTACGTGGCCAGATCGAGTCGAGCCCGGGGTATTGCAAGGAAAATAGGGAAGTGTTGCCACTAAAATTTAGGCATTTTGTGGATTAAAGGAAATTATATTGATTTGAAATGTCATTAAATTCAAACGTTTTGGGACCCTTTTCTGACATGCTCGGCTGAGCTAGAATGGAAAGAAAAGAAAGTTACAATCAGTTGTTGTAATTTGCAGTTGGTTGGCACATCCCAATCAAAATCATTGTTTCCTCTAAGTTACATGTAACATAAGTTATAAAATACTACCCAAATCTGGCCAAATTCACAATCATTAACATCTTAAATCTAGACTTTTGTTAGTTTTCATTAACTTCAGAATACATAATAAAATGCAAACGTTGATGTCAGTTTATTATTTTTATACTAAAAGATAAATTATTATGATATGAAGTGAATTTTGTCAAATGAAACCTGAAAAAGCTAATTGGTGTTCTGCTTTAAAGTTTCATTATGCTTGTCTTGTTCTCTGCACAGACCATGCATTAATGAAAATACATGTTAAATGATAAGGCGGATTTGTTGCTGGTTTGCAATTGATTAATTTAGCCTTTATAGGGGACGTTGCTTCAAATAGTTACAATTGATTGCAAATCACTTACAAGTCAGTCGCAAATTGGAACGCGCAAGACAAGGATCAGGTTTTGACAAGAAATGTATGAAACAATGGTTTTGATTGATGATTGCTGATCAATTGAAGCTTTGTAGCAACACCCCCTAGTTAGTTTTATTTGTGAACAGCTCAGAGCTCTGCTGCCACAGGCATCTATCAAAATTCATGCTTTATAATAGTATTTATTTGCTGTAGGGTGTATTGCTAGAAAGATGACTTTTGCACACAATCTACAGTTGCTAAATCGGTTAACCAAATATTTATGAATATGAGATACATTATGGGTCATGTGACTCATGTCTTTTTTCTGTCCTTCTTTTTTTTTCTGTTTTTTTTCTTTTTTGGGAATAAATTTGGTATATTGTCTTGGTACCTCAAGAAGGCCCCCAACATCGACCTTGAACTCGTCAATCATCAATTTTATTGAAAAACACGTACAGGTATTCAAGTGTTTACACAATACTTCAAAAATCTAAAGCAAGTAGTATGATTTTCAGCAATTGTGAACATGTCCCAACAGTCCCATAAGCCCAAACCCAGCCAGGATACTCTCCAGCAAACAGAGAAAACCTGGTTTTATCTTTAAAACTTAGAATTTTTGTTAGCCTCGAATAGATTGTTAAAAGTTTCAAATGTATTATGTGGGATAACTAAACTATTCTTTTGACTAAGCTTTATTATGTTAATAGGTAGCAAAATATTCAGACTTTCACTGCAATTTGTATCTTTCTCTGTCATTTGTTAAAATTTCGAGGCACGTAACAATCCAGAAAGGTGCAAATTAAACATTTTTAAGTGTGATCTTTGCTTATCCATTTGGTATAAATGTATTATGATTATATTTCATGTAGGCCTTTTGTATAGTGGGCCCTCCGCCTTTGAATAGAAGAGTTATAAATTTATGTCTCTAATTGTTTCACATTAATCATCACCAGTGTAGAAGGAGAGATATACATAAACCTCTTTT
>BQKZ01028725.1:0-11525 GCA_036244855.1 Temnopleurus reevesii | reverse complement strand
GTTGGCTGACGTAGTCTTCATGAGATATTTCAGTGTAAGTCCTGGTACAGATATTCCATCCTTAAACATATCAATATTACGTTGTCTGTAGAAATCGACCATCTTTTCAACAGCTTCCACGAATGGTTGAACATCCCGATTGTTGTACCATACCAGGAAATCACGCATCGTTACCATTTTATTTTCTTTCCATACAGTTTGACAGTATGAATAGTCCTCATCAGAAATATTCTCCATTTTCAAGGTGGAGAAAAATGATTCTTGGGTAGGTAATGTTGGATAATCGAGTTTCTCAAAAGAATCGAACCACTCATAAGGAAAGAAACCTTTGGTTTGCGAACACTTGTATGCTTTGAGAAACGAATCGTAAGAAAATCCAGGTGCCAAATAGTTCAAAATATCAAGAAAATGTAAATGATTTGTCTTGATGGCCATGTGATTATTGTTCCTCTTTACGACATGTGAGATCGGATCGGACGACAGGAGGATGGGGTAGAGAAACTGTTTGATTACATTTACATCATATTTCCCGCTATTGAATCCAAGAATGGGTAACTCATGTGTAAAAGATTCGAGTCGGTCTTTCAGTTTCATTAGGAACTTGACTTTGGGACTGGAGTTGTCTTTCTGACTTTTTGATGTAACCTTTTTATCCATAATCCGAATCTTATTCGCTATCTTCTGAATTATGGAAGAATAGCGATCTTCCATAATTGTTCGACTTTTATCACTTATTTCATGAAGGTATGTCACCATATTCGAGACTAGATCGGTTGGATTTCCATCTGAAATAAAGCATTGGGGTGAATCAAAACCGGGCACGTTACTCGAAACCGACACACTGACAGGAACGTGTTCGTTGATCATTTCCATTTTTTCTGTACGAGGTGTTTTACCTAAATCGCGAAGAATACATTCGTAATCGTAAACCGCAAAGTAGGGAAAATATCTATGATGGTTTGGAACGTAGAATCCCTCACTCTCTAGATCTTCAAAGATGGTCGGAGGGGTGACATATACTCCTCCTGGGTACACTTTTCTCACACCACTTCCCTCACATCTTGATTCATGACGAGTCAGCTGATTGGCAGTCCTCCACAGCTTTTGACACTTCCTACATTCATATCGTTTGCAGTACCGCTTGATGTCACTGATGTAGCTGAAGTGATTTCGATGAACATTGAGGTACAATGTATCGAGAAACTTGTTTACGCTCCGTCTTACAAGTCGGGCCACAACATTTCTCTTTACTATATCATCACTCTCATCCTCTATCAATTCATAAACGGCGATGTTAATATTGAATAACTTCTCCAGACCATCCAGTTCATCTAGTTGGATGCCTCTGAAAGACTTCGGGGATTCAGTTGTGTATTTTCTAAAATACTTCAAACTAAGTTTTTCTGTCCATCTCTTCTTACCATGAAAGTGACTGGCGAGGCAACGGAAAAAACACAAGTTGATATTATCGTTGCTAAGATTAATTGAAGAATGGTTCAAAATCGATCTGTTGTCGGTTATAAAATTTGGTAAATCATGTTCAGACTGGCAGCCAATGGGGTAATCTCGTATGGGATAGACAAAAAAGGAAATGTTTGTTATACTAGCCACAACCCACTTTGAATTCGGTCTTTGCTGTCTGGCATATTCCAGATAGTCCGCCATCTCGAGCTCCTTAGCGAATGCATCAAACGAGCTCCTATCTGTTACCTGCCTCGGAGCCTCAAATAATCGACCGTTGGTAGAGGCATAGTGGTACCGCAACACCTGTGTCTCGTTGTTGCGTAAGATGAAACCAAATGCAACATTGACTTTGAATGCTGTCTTTTGTCTCTCAAAAACATCTTCGGCATACTTTGTTATCTCTCCAGGGTTGACGGTAAGCAGTTCGAAATTAAAAAGATGTCGTGCTTTATTGTTGATCCTGGAGTAAGTCTGTATAAGTTTCTTGTGTTTCTGATAGACATCATCCATGGTAGGGAGTTGGCCCTCATCTTGCTCTGCCTGATTTTCATTTGGAAAATCAGAAGTTGATGGAGGAGTCCCGTCGAGATGTTTGTCAATTCGAGCTGCATCTTTTTCATGGCCTTTCTTATGGCGAATGTAGTTATCGTTTCTATTAAATTCTTTTCCGCAAATTTCACAAATGAATCTGTTGGTAGGGTGAATAGATTGTTCGTGACGCCTGAGATTTCGTTTTTGTGAGAAAACACTGCCGCATTTTTCACAAGTAAACTGATCACGTGTTGTTTCTTTGGTTGAATCACTTGTTGTTTCTTTGGTAGAATCACTTGTTGTTTCTTTTGTAGAATGGGTCTTCATGTGTCTCTCCAAATTGTCGAATCGGAGAAACACATTTCCACACAAATCGCAAACGTGATAAGCTGAATGACCATCAGGATGGAAATTACGTCGATGGCGATATAAGGCAGACCAGCTCCGGAAAGTTGTCCCACAATCCTTACAGTCGATGGTGTTCGTCATGGCAGGCATGTTTGGTTATCTCTCCACAGGATTAACTTGAAACTGAAAAAGAATAGGAATAGTAGACAAGATTATACGTTTAGTTGTTGCTGTTGTTGCTTTTTGTTACTTTCCATTGGTAGCTATCTAACAATTTCGGATGTTCATTTGATAATATTAACATTCTGCTCACACAGTGCTCCTAAGTTTTGTATTTATGATGTATTTACCTGCATTTTGTGTGAGGGGGTTGGGATGGAAAACCTTTTCTCTTCCACGCCCTGGCAGCCCTCTAGCCCTCTAAACCCAACTGCAGGTCTTAAATATTCATTTTTTTTTTTTTTACAGTTTTATGGATAATTCTTGTGTCTTTGTATCGTTTACTTACACTGTTACTGTTTTGAATTTGCCAAATAAATACAGCTAACAATAAAATCACTCACCAGTGAGGATGGTCGACGTATCTGAATTCTTGATATAGATTAAAGCTGATCAGTACGGTTACGCGATGATATGAAGCTGGGATATCCAAGGAAACTGAGCAAGAAAAAAAAATGATGATTACAATGTAGTTATACAATTTGTAAACTCTTACTTTTATCATTTCCCATCCTGATTCAATCTAAGTATTTAGTTACCAGACCAAAAGCGTAAACATGAATCGGCTAAACCCGATTGTACAGCTATAGATTTTGCAACATCTCGGAATACTTTGATGATTATGATGATAATAATAATAATAATTATCGGGTAGTTGAATATGATCTATGAGAGAAATGGTTGAACCCATACACCTTAAATCGGACACATCTTATCATTTCTATCATTATGTTATCCATTCGAATGACACTTTAATGTCATATCTACATCCACATTTGAATAAATAAAAAGAAAAAAAAACATTCGAGAAAGAAGTTCGATTTGCACGGTGCTCATAATCAACAGTATCTTTTGTGGTCCTGTTGGAATTACCTATGGATCTGTTTACCAAAGTTAACATACATACATCTTATTCATAACTTGTAACCAATGAGAATTCAAATGACCACACACTATACCTCCTGTTTTAAATGTACACTTAAAACAAAAATCATAAACTATGTTGATTGAATATGTATGTAGCTCTTTCTATATCGTGACTTAAATATCACAAAGAAGTGGTATGAATATAAGATTAGCAAATCAACCGCAATCATAATATGCATAATGTCGATCATTCAAGATGATACACATCAGAACATGACAAATATCACATGAAGGTTGCAGAGACTATCCTGTATTGACGCTATTGGTCTGGTTTTAAGAGTAATTGTACGATCATATTCTTACATCTTGTTCGAGAAAATGAGTACACCTATATATTTATTGCAGCAAAATTTATACATATATCCTTCTTCTGAGGACGCTCATATAATCCATCAAAATTTCCTGCAAAAGATGTGAATGACACTCACCTGTAATGATTATTCCACTGTATATTCTACTTTGTGCTTGAAAAAGAGAGTGATCGATGGGTTGATACAATCTATATGTTATGGTATATGAAGCTGAGATGGAGAACATGTAAAAACGATGTTGACCAGACGACTACTACAATCAAAATGATTGACTCCCATCAAGATTTCACTCTCTTGTAATATCCAGACATCTATTTAACACATTAAAATGCAGATTAAAAATCCTGTTGAAACCGGATGGAACTGGTTATGTAACTCCATTTATTTACTTCGAATCATTCACTTGAGTAGTAGTATAGAATAACCATGATTTGTCATTCTACTTTGACAATTATTTGAAATGATCTATATTAAAAGCAAAATGATCATGCATGATTAAGGCATTAGCTGTAAGTCATCAGGAATATTTATACAAAAGCTGCTCAGTATATTACATTCTGTATTTGATTTTACGTTTTTACCTACCAATGAAATAACGTAATCTTATCAGATCTTGTTTTGGGAAAGTCCCTACAAATGGTCATAGTGGCAAAGTGGAGCTTGACGAAACTTATTGTTCACTTTCATTCAGCTTCAACGAAGAATGTCACCGGTTGAGGATAACAAAAGGATTCTCAAAATTAGGACCATTACGCAAGAAGTTGTTTGGGAGGAAAAGTGGGTGACTCATTGTGTCTTGTCTAGACGTGTCCAATGTTTGTATAGAGGTACCTGCGTCTTACGTCCGATCTGTGTAACATAGAGGGTGTAAATAAGAGTTGATGAAAGAGGTAGATATACAATCTGACAATGAGGATTACGGGAGAAAGCTAACAGTGGATCAGATAGTGCAAACTATCTCCACAAGGATGATAGTCAATTTTTAATATTGTCCACATACAGTCTCATGATGGTCTTCCTTAGCTTTCAGAGAATTTGTAATTAGGCCTACAACTAACAATCAAGTACGAAGGAAAGAGGATGATTCTTGTTGTGTTGTGACTGGACTTGTCCAATGCTTGAACGAAAATATAGGAATCCTTCAACAGTTCATCACTTTGCATTTTATGGTTGAAATATGTAATCCCAATCCAACTGCTTTTACTGCTATATCATTCATGTACTGTTTCCTTTAGTTTACCCACATCTTCATCAAGATATGAAACAAGAAATCGGTGAAATCAATGTTTGAAACAAAATGCAGTGCATGCTTTATCCGTTTATCCATTTACCCAATTCCCCATTTCCTCCTTTCCCCAATTCACCAGTTTTTTTGTAATTACACCTTTCTTTGATGGAATATATTTAAAACAATCAAACTATACATTAACAAATCAAAAAAAAATCCCTTTAGAAACTGTTGTTACATTCCCATCAGATCTTGCCTTCTTGTAACTTCTACCCCGAAATAAATTAAAACTCTCACATGCTGATATATTTGCAACACTTTCTGCGATAACCAAACTTTTGAACTCGAAACACTTTGAATGAATGGATGTTATAGTCATTCTCAATCAGATTGGCACAGCGCTTCGATGTTTTAAGTTGTTTTGAGGCAACAAGGCTATAGTGTGGTATTTTCGTGTACAAGATATGCCTCATAAACCTGTAAATATGTTGCAGAAGATTATTTCGATATGATGGATATGTCAAGATTGGACACATCTAAAATAATTATAATCCCACACAATTTAAGAGGAGGCAGAATGAAACCAGAAACAGAAAATCATAATACTACATGCAAATGCATTTAGATATTGTGGCAATTTCACAACTAGTATAGAAAGTATCGTTTTTGCATTTGATGAATTTGATAAGGGGGGGGATGTTTTACCGCGTTTCCTTTTCAGACTATAGTATAGCTAATCGTGGGATTAAGCTAAGCTTGCATTAAACTGATGGTAAAGTGCAACACAAATCTTGGATGACTGGGATGGGGGTGATCTGTGAGATGACTGGAATAGCATAATTTCTTAGTTTTGCCATTTTTATCCGAAGTCAATAGAAGAAAGGATTGTTCTTGTACATTGACATTGTTCATCAATTCTGTGGACATGCATATTTTATTGTTTACGAAGTTCTGATATAAACAAGATGATAGGTGATTGTGATGACACCGCATGAAATGTTTAGGTTGGGGTTGGAACTGATAAATAGACACCAATATTGTTTCATTTCGGTCTATACACTGTCTTACCCAACGAAGTTTCTAAGACATACCCTCCTGGATCTATCTGGTCAGTAACAAACATCTTCCAATACTTGCTTTTGATCAACCTTGGGCCTGACATTATTCCACACCGATATTCAACATATCAAAATTCAGCAAACTAAAAAAAAAAAATTATGTATATATCGAATAATACAAGTCATATTCAGTTTTTTTTCTTTTCATTCCAGCCAAATAAGGTATGCTCTCAGCCAAACTGATCGACCAATAACATCTTTGAAATCCTGACCAGTATACTACTAAATAACAACAGAGTCAATATGTATTACCTTTCTTGATAAAGCGTATAACATAACAATATAGAACACAATTCTCGGGGGGGGGGGATGCTGTTGAAAGTAGGCCGAAATAGCTTGTCATCTATGACTTAATGTTCATTGACGCGTTAATCAATTTTTGAACATGCATTTTCTATCGTTTACGCAGTTGCCAAAGACACTGGAGGATAGGCAGTACACATAAAAAGAAGATGTTTCGTTTTGGACTGTTAGTAGCAATTAGATCGAATATTGTTGGCAATGTAGTGAATTCCTAAGGATAAACACATAAATCTGNGTGAGGAAGGAAGATCGTTATGAATACCGAACCCGTTTTAATCCTAATTAGGCTGGGAAGGCCATGGTTCGCGGGATATCTCCCTAATGCTAAAACAAAATTGTCGCAATAAGTAATAATTTTTAATTTTCTTGAATCGCTCAATCTTTTGAGACCAATTCGCCCAATGAGGTTTGAATTCACCACACCCCAAATTGGCCAAAAATGTGATTTTGTGTGTGCAAAGTCAACGCAAATTGTGATTTTGAGGAACATATATTAAAAAGTTTTAATAGGACAATTTAATTATTTTTGCAGCATTATGCTTCAAATAATATCTGCAATAAATATCAGCCCGAAAAACAACAACAAAAAGAAGGTCTAAAAAGGCGATACCTAAGAAAGTCATAAAACATTGAAATATGGAGGAAATTGATTTCAATTATGAAATTCTTACTTAAGAATGCTAGAAGAAAATATTTTTTTAAAGAAATTTGCCGAATTATTGATATCATAATTGATGCAGAGCCCAAAACTTGTTTCATACATGATAGTAGCATAATTAATCATTATTCGTAGAAATATTTTATCATGTCTCATACGTAAATGAATTTGTTTTGTTCTCATAATCATCTTGTTTTTTATGTTATTTCCATTTTTAAGTTTTTTTTCTTCTGATGGAAGTCCTCTATGAAGAGTATTGTACAACTCAGTGCAGTGCTGTAACGATCTATGGTGCCATGTTACATGGAAGCATCCTAAAACATTTCCTTTTTGTGGGTACTGGACTGTACAATAAAAATGTTAATGTACGAGTAAAAACCACTCGTCCATCGACCTCCTACCGGTCAGCCAAGATCTGATGAGATGCCGAATCCACCCCCGATATAATAGACCCAAAAGCCAAAAACTTGGTCGCTTCGATCGATTTTCATTTCCATCCTCTTCAACACATTAACTCAATTCCCTCTTCACAATCATCATCACTACACAGCTATTATTTAGATAGTTGACATACAGTGAGGAACGTAAACGACCCCAGTCATAATCTTGATTCTATAATTATTTTTTTTTTACAGTATACACACGCACACACACACATACACACACACACATACATTCACACATACTTATACAGACACAAAGAGAGGGAACACATCACATATACCATTTAGTTATATGATTCAAAATTGGAAGTCTGATATCCATCTTTTGTCTATTTGTAAATAATATGTATGAAATCCATACTACATTTCCTTCATCTCAGGATGTTTAATTTTTTATAGCACGACACAACCAGTTATTCTCTTTACTCTTTTATGTTTGCAAATCATCTGATCCCCCTCCCCCAATAATCAATACCTTATCGGAGCTTACTCATGGCACACGAAAGAAGTTTTGTTATCATTCTTTGATCATTTTCTTCATATCTCAACCCATACCACCCATGCATAAGCATTTTCTGAAAAAAAAAAATCTATCGTAAGCATGCCGTTCTCAATGATATCATACGCCATAGCATGCACACATCATCAGGAACACTGCACGTATAACTTGAGATAAACCAAATTCTTCTTATCCAATCAACTTTATTTGGAACTTTACAGGCATACCTTATTTTCAATTAAATTCAAATGCGTTTATTCAAATTAGTTAAAATACAACACATAAACAAAATAAGTACAATAAAATACATGTAAACAAGCAACAAGACAGTAAATTGAAGAGGAAAAAAGTAGGAAGAAAGATAGGGAGAACATACATGACATATGCAGTACGTAAATAACATTAATAACGAAAATGAAATGGGTACTGCTAAAAAACCAAATTGGCTCTATCGGGGCAGCCCCAGCTATTCTGACTATTAAAACTTGTACTGACAAATTAATATGTAAATTTATTAATTTATTAAGCATGACAATCTTCAAGATTTATATATCAAACATCGATGTATTCTATTGTAGTATTATATGATCCTATTTCCATACAAAATATCCAGAGATATTATAGTATAGTATTCAGAGGAAAATAAAATCTGCTTAATAGGTTGTATAACTACATGTATATTCATGCAGCACAGAAATTTTTGAAGTAGTATTGACATATCAAATTCTAAGTCATTGTGCGCACTTTCAAGACGATATATGAGGAGTGTTAAACTTCACCGTCGATTCAAATAACAATCTATATAATAAAGGTTATTTATAAATGCATGAAATTAATGAAGGTTTGTTCCTTTGTGTAAACCTTTTCCATCTGTCTTAAAACTCTAATGTATACATAAAAAAAACAAAGTATATTATTCATCATTCATGTTAAAGTTGCATATGAACTGCGATCAGAGTAGACCTGCATGGTCTTAATTATGTAATCCAATCCCATAGTTCTGACCCACAATCCATTTCATCAATCAAGCTGCATTTTAATAAAGAATTCATTTAGATTTAATCGATACAAGAATACAGTTCTTGAAAAACACGACACATCATGTACATTATTATACCCCAAACTTCTGATGTATATTTTAGTTATTTTCATCGTCATTCTACATGTTCAATCAATGTTTGTTGTGTTATAATTTGTACAATATGTCGCAATTCAGCCACCTGACTGCAAACATGTATTTTAACAAACATTGAATTGAATTGAATTTCTTTTATAATAATAATAATAATGGTGGCTATAGCGCAAAGGTCCACCTGACCACATGACCACATATATAGCTGACAATTCTTATGAAACGACGTTTTCTCCTATCATGGGTAGTTTATCATGGCAACTGTTATACTTGTGTCATTCGAATGACATCCTATACACTATCAAAACTACATTCAGGTTACATACTCATTTTCAATTGTCAAACGGGTGTAAAATTTTAAACAAGATGCATGTACAATTATGGTGTTATACTCAATAAAGCGTTATAATTTAGAAAGGGTTAAACATTTACAAGCAAACTGCACACATCAAGATGAAAAAAAAGACCACTTGATGTACATGGCCATTGTGGCCTAATAAATAACCACTCACCCCTCCGAATGAGAGCCACACTTTGTGGTCATTAACTGATCTGGTGTTTCATCCTGTTACAGGTAAATATGTGGGAATAAATAAATAAATGAATGAATAGATTTAACAACTGCATTTATATTACAGAATTATTTTTAATGCAGTTACGTTCTGGTGAAGAGAATTTATATAGCATGTATATCACATGTTTACAACTGTGAAGCTCAGACAGAAAATCTTTCGTTTAACATTTGTTTATGAACCCAGACTTGAAATAATTTTTTTCAATTTGTTTCAAGTTTTTTTTAATATATTGTTTTAATATATGTGTGTGTGTTTGAATAGCGAACTGCTGCGTTGAAAACTTCCATCATGGATAGTTCCAACTTTGAATACACGACACTTCAATCTTATGAATAGTCAATCACCTCTCCATTCTCTCAAGGTGTGAAATGTGTATATCTAGATGTCTAAGTACGTGGTGGAGACACCATCATCTAAGACTTTACGTTTGGGGTAGAAGTTGGTGAACCCTTCTCTAATCTGATTGTAAGTGAAGACCGCGTTCTTTTTTACGATGAACCCCGTATTTTTTCGAGAAGCAGATTTTCCACTGGTCAGAACATCTAAATACAGTTCTTTTGTGATGTCGTTTTGCTTCTTGTTGATGCCTTTACAGCTAAATTTGTCTTTGCTTCCGAAGCAGTAATACGTTTTACTGCATAGAGCCACGATACCATCGCCTTCCCACTCAACTTTAAATAATCCAGGAGTGCGTTTGTCATAGCGGGCGTGTTCAGGAGTGTCGTCACGTGGGAACCAATTGAATTTGTCTTGGTCATAAACTTCTTTCTTGTCTGGTTTGATGACCTCTTCTATCTTGTCAGAAGAAATAGCGATGTAGGCTGAGTCCGTATCCATTTCACACATCTCAAAGTCGGACCGGTCTACGTATTTCAAGAGAAAGTCGTAATAAAACTCCAACATTCTCATCTTCGCGTATTGGTAGACGAATAGCCCAATCTGAATGGGGAGATCTTCTTTGATGGTCTTCTTTGACAATTCGACTTCGTAACAATCTTCACTAACTGGATCGATATCTCTAAAATTCATATCTCTCACATACTTTCCAGCGTCGATGAAATCACATACTCTAATATTTCTATGTTTATCTTTATTGGTGATGGTTTTCCCGTACGAAGAATTGCCGATCAGTTTCATGGTGTCTGCAATGATAGCCTTGTCTTTATCTAAGTCTCCAGCTCGACGTGCATCAGATACAGCTTTACCAAATTTTTGAAAACAACGCTGAGGAGTATATTCAACCACTTGATAAATCTTCGAGACAACTAGGCCATGACAAATGTACCACTTTAACAGAGGAGTAATAATCATCACCTGATTGCCGAACATACTACCAATCAAACTTCGCCTTGGCGTTTTCATGACACCCTCCCTTTCTGCAAAAGACTTCATGAAAGGTCCAATGTCATCTCTGGTAATGCTGGCGTTCTTGAAAATGGGACACATTTCTGAAAACGTGTCCTTCAGGTGATCGGGAACATGGATATCACACTCAACAATACCGAATAATGTATTGTTCATCACCGATTGTAGGATTTCCTGCTCTCCCATCTTCCATTTCTTGTGAAGGGGTCTGTGATGTTGATTGACAAACTCCTTGAGGTTGTCATCGGTCCTGCGTTTCTTTCGGTAGTCACACTCCCACATTTCGACGAGGTTGTAACCACACTCCTTTATGTAGGCACTGGTGTCAAGGGTTTCTTGATACAGCTCAGCCATTGGTCGTTTCCTCCTTTCGTTCATCGTCTTTCCCTCATTCAAGTGACAGT
>BQKZ01028722.1:0-11382 GCA_036244855.1 Temnopleurus reevesii | reverse complement strand
AACTTAATATGAGGTGTAAGCATAGCGAAGTGTAAAGAATAATAACACACAGCCCCCCCTCCCCCCACCCCCAACACTTAACCTTGGTACAACTTTCAGAATTTTCTTTACAACTTTGACAATTTCCTTGAGCATTTTGGGGTAAAGCTATTAATTATAGATAGGAAATTGATAATTAATGTGGACTTCTTATCTATTATCCATTTTATAGTTTTCCCTTCCAATTACCAAGATGTCCCTATATTGTGAGGCCTCCATGGAAAGCATTATTTAAACTCCCAATGGAGCTAACTCTTCTGAAATAAAAATAAATTAATGAATAAATAAATTAATTAATGAATAAAGAAATTGAATTTTATTTTGCTTATGGTTAAAAATTGAGCATAATTTTTTCTGCTATGAGTTTTATTTGATAGAAATCATTTCCCCCTATATGCTTGTGAAAGATGCTATTTTTAAAGTATGTTCTGTTCCCTCATGCCTTGCTAAATTTGGAGTGCAAAATGGATTACCTCCTAGACATTTATTTAAGGAAAGAGACTAAGGGAATGACAAAAATGTTCTATTCTTACATCGGTCCCCTTTACATGCTGTTAAATGTTCTAAAATTAGTGATTACATTTTAAGCAATGTGAGTAAAAAAAATTATAAGGGGTCTAGAGGAAGTATTTTAAGTTGTCTTAATCTTTAAGATTTGGGGTTCAACTGATGGCTCTAAATGCAAACTAATTTATTGCTTTGCTCAATTTGTTAACACGCAAGGTTATTCATCTCCTACTTTTCAGATCTGTGGAATCTATCTATGTTCAGCTATAACCTGGGGCCTGTAACATAAAATATGTATTTTGAATTACGATGAATGTTAATTTATATAAAATATATTTACTAGTTCCATTGCTTTTATGTAGTTTGTTTATTGGATTACTAATACCAGCTGATATATTCTTCCTTTTTTGTCTACTTCCAAAAAGTTGATCAAATGAAACCAAGAATATTGAAAATTTAAAGAAGAACGAAACCCTGCATTTTATATTCTCTCAGTAGATGGAGAAAATTGAAATGAACCAACTGTGAAAATTTGTGCATAATCCGACGATCCATTCAAAAGTTATGAATTTACAAAGTTATAGTGAATGTCCCGTCATGGGAATCCTCGAGTCGGCAACGCCGACCAATTATTAGTCGTCTACGTTCAAATCTGTGACATATTTGTGGACAGCTCTCCATTCATTCTGTACACAAAATTTAACAATTTCTTCTTTTTTTCAGAAAAGTGGACAAAATTTTCCCTTTTCTCGTCAGTATTATAGGTGTTGGATAATTCTTCAAGTATTGTTGGAAGAATAATGTTGAATAGTTATGGTATATTCAATCAAATTCCATAATTATAAAAAAATTATGTACAAAATAAATGGAGAGTTGTCGCATATCGTCATAGATTTGTTAAGCGTTGCCAATTCAAGGATCCCCATGACATGGGATAATTGAAACTTTGAAAATTCGTAACTTTTGAACGGACTCTCCAATTAAGCTCAAATGTTCACAGTTTGATCATCATATTTTTCTTCATCGACTGATAGCAAATTAATTCCAGGGTTTCATTCCACTTTAAGGGTACTTGCACATGTATATTTACCCAAATCACAGTGTTACTTTTTATTACTTTAATAGCTAGTAAGCAAATAAGAAATTGAATGTGCTTATTTGCCCACACACAATAGCAAAATAAGCTTTGCCCTTTTTGATGGCTAGTAAAGATTTTTGTCCTTTGAATTAACATAGCATTCAAAAATTTTAGGTAATGGGATAATAATTTAATTCTTTTGGTTTCATTTAATCAGTTTACTATTAAAGTCAGTTTGACTAAGACAAAAGCCTTCATACATGTATATTTTATACATTGATCAATTGGTTTCCATGTGCAATGGGTTAAAACACACAAAAATGGAGTTCATACCTGCTGTTTGAATACCTCACCCATCTGAATATCCAAATAAGATTGAGAGCGTATTTTCACTCCTCTGTTGTTTCATATTTTCTATTCCTTCCATTTTTTTATTTTACATTTTTTTATTTTACATCTTTTTTTGAAAGATTAATTCTTGAAAAAATGTCTGTTGATAAGGGAGTTTCTGGAAACTCCTTGGTATAAAATGTCAGCGTTTTACAAACCAGCCTGTGACTATGGGGCTATGCTGCTTAAGCACCTAGCATAACCCTGACATAGCGTCTTGTACAATGGCATACCACTTAAATTGTTTTTATTTCCATAGCATTTATTTCAATTGAATTGCTACGACTGGTTCGTGCAACCACCCCTTGCTAGAAGGCCAGTTTGTAAAATTGGTGACAAAAAGGAGCATAATTATGTATCAGGTCTGTTACAGTGTCCTTCAATACCTAAATTTGTCATTTCTATCTTTTGTTCTCCTCAGAATGACGTCCACGTGTCGAACCGGAGGATGACGGATCGCATCATTCACATCCAGGATGAAGATGTCATCCACAGAGGATGGCTCAAGAAGCAGGGCGGGGCGTTCCGCTCCTGGCAACGAAGATATTTCAAGGTACATGTAAAATATCATTCTGCAAGCACCAATCCTAGGCTTTCGGTCAGAGCATGTGCAGAACATGATACAGAGTATGCAATACATGTATTTGACTTCATGACACACTGCTGTCACGAAGTCACAGACTACATACTCTGTATCACGCTCTGCACACACTGGGACCGAAACCCAAGGGTCTGTGCTTGCAGATGCAAAATAGTAATATTTCAAGTTACACATATGCAGTGCTTCGCGTTCCACTCATGGCAACGCAGATATTTCAAGGTAATTTTCCAGTTATGCTTACAATGGGACAATTTCGCAGTGTTAATTTTTATCGGATGGCTAGTCCATGAACATTTTCGCGGGGTAGTGAATTGGCGGATACAATCCATGACAAAAAGATCTAATCTCCCGACCTGACTAATAAAGATACATGTATTTCATGAAGCAGAAAGTGATAACTGCTACTAAAGAACCGGAGGATGACAGATCGCATCATACACATCCAGGATGAAGATGTCATTCACAAAGGATGGCTCAAGAAGCAGGGCGGATCGTTCTGCTCATGGCAACATAGATATTTCAAGGTAATATTTAGTCTGCAAGCACAGACCCTTGGCTTTTGGTGGGTGCATGTGCAGAGCGTGATACTATGCAATATGTGACTACATTACACACTGCAGTCATGTAGTCACAGATTACATACTCTTTAGAGATATGGCATCCAAACAGCTGCTCTTGGTCGCAGGAATAGATGCATTTGATTTTTAGAAATAAAGCCTTGAAGCATCTGCCAATACACCCAGTATTGAAGATTACTCCATACAAAATCTTAAAGTGGGTAACTAATACTAATGGTCACTATTTCACAGGTGGCAGATGACTATATGTATGCTAACGCAGAGAACATAGGCACTGGGATAAATCTTTGAGATTTACCTCAAGAAAATCATAACCCAGATAGATAAAAAAAAAATCCTTAAAACTGTATTCTAATGCAGGTGGCGGGNCCCCGGTTCTCACATTCAAATTTGTGTTTCATTGGTATGGAAATTCTATTGAGCTCACTCATTTTTACCACTTGATAATTACAGGAGTCTGTGAGAACTTCACTCTCAAAGAGTTTCAAATGTTGCCAGCCCTGCTGTAGCCATAATTTGATTCATAGTAATATTACACTTTTTACAGCCTGATACTTCTTTGTCCAATTCTACTTCAATCTACTTTTACTTCTACTTCTACTTCTACGTCTCCTGGTACTACTACTTATTTGTCTACTACTATTTCACTATTACTACCACTGCTACTACTAGACTACTACTACTACTACTAGACTACTACTACTTCTACTCCTACTTCTACTTCTACTTTTACTTCTACTTTTACTTGTACTTTTACTACTACTTCTACTTCTACTTTTACTTCTACTTTTACTTTTACTTTTTCAACTTCTATTTTTACTTTCTACGTCAACTTATACTCCTTCTGTTTTTTTAACTTTTTATTGATTTCTCCTTCCGATGTACTTCCACTTCTACATATATTATACAATATATAATACTTCTACTTCTACTTCGACTTCTTCGTCTACTTCTTGTACTTGTACTTCTACTTCTACTTCGACTTTGACTTTGACTTTGACTTCTTCTTGTACTTCTTGTACTTTTACTTCTACTTGTACATGTACGCTACTTCTACTTTTACTTTTACATTTTCGACTTCTATTTTTACTTTCTACATCTTCATATACTGCTTTTTCAACTTTTACATGTACTTTTTATTGATTTCTCCTTCCGATGTACTTCCACTTCTACATATGTTATACATCTACTTCTACTTTTACTTTTACTTCTACTTCTTCTTCTGCTCCCTCTTTTCTGGCCTTTTTTTATTGTAAAATTTGCAACTAAAGGCTTATCAACTGTTACTTTTAGTTGATGGCCGCAGGAGTCAGGACAAGGTGTCTTAAACATTATTTTCTGTGATCTTAATAGTATGGTTAGCAGGCCTCTATACGAAGACAAATATGTGACCTACCCGAAACATAGGAACTTCTTTGACACCATCATTCAATTAAACCCGTTGACTGCTGAATTCTGTAATTCCCATAGACTTTGTGTAGGGATATCCTTGTTCCAGGAGTCAATAGGTTAAACCTTGACTGAACCAACAATGTTTTGCCCTCTTAATGAAACGATGTCCTGTTTCCTGACTTGAAGTTTGAAGTTACGACCAGCCCAACATGTCAGAATGAGCCACAAATTGGCAACACTTTTGTACGTTATATAAGAGTGTTTCTCCTAAATGTGTGAGCTTAAATTCTACACACAATGTTTCAAAGAAAGCTGTTTTCCTCAGGGAAAAAATGCTACAATTTGAAAAGAAGAATTGGAGAACATGTATTTTATGAAACCCTATGAGGCTGAAATATCAACTTTTGTTGCAAAGTTTTATCCTTGTACACCTGGGTGTACTCACCTGTGGTTGCACCATAAGACAAGCAATAATATGCAAAAAGTGAAAGAAAAACAAATCTTAAACTAAAAAAAATCTGAAATACACAATTTTTCAAATCGCACTTTAAACTTTCATACCCATCTGAAGTGCCCATGTCATGAAAAAATAATATTGATTTTTGAAGTACAAATCATAAAAAAAGAGTACTAATCTGTGGAGATGCCAAACGTTCGGGAATGTGAATTATGCAAAAGCTGAACACAAGTGAGATCAAACATGATGATGAAAGCCCCATTGCATTAATATGAAAATTCACCTCATGCATATTCTGGAATAGTTGGCATAGATCTCTGGGAGTGATTTAGAGAACTGAAAGATCAACTTAGGTGATATACACATATCTCTGACTACTTATTCCAGGTTGTGGCTTCTCCAGAGTCGTCGAGCCAAATGTTTTTAAAAGTTAACATCCGGTAACGAGGAAGGATCACATGTTTGGGTTGGCAATTGCTGTAGCTTAGTTGGCTACTTACTAAGATATTAATGTTAAGACAAGAAGTGTTGTCACAGTAGCTAAACTTGTTGTGGTACCTAGTTTGTGTTGTGTGCTTCAGGATTGAAAGTGCCGAGAGAAAGTGGAGTGCAAAATATTTTCACATTTTGGGATCAATTGCAGTAGCAGTGCTTGGCTACTTACTTCTAGAAATTAATATTAAGACAAGAAGTGTTGTCACAGTAGCTAAACTTGTTGTGGTACATGTACCTATGCGTATGTTAGTTTGTGTTGAATACTTCAGGATTGAAAGTGCGGAAAGAAAGTGGAGTGTGATCTGTATTTGATATCTTGTGGTTTTTTGTGCCTTAAACATTGGAATCATTTGCATGTAAAGCAAATAAGTGGCATGCGATCTGTAGTTGATTTGTGTTTTTATGCCTCAAACTTTGGGATCATTTGCATCTGAGAGAAAGTGCTGTGAGATCTGTATTTGATATTTTGTGTATTTTATGCCTTGAACTTTGGAATCATTTACAGTGAAGTACTGGAGAAGCCAATATTTTCTTCTGCAGATATTATCGCTTTTTTGTGACTAGTTTGACATATTAACACTTGTTATTTTTGCGTTTTTGATGTTTCAATACATATGAATATGCAACATATTCAGTGGAAGTTTTCACGAGGCAAGGACTGCATAATTTGTTTAAAATTTTTGCTGACACAGTAGTTTCCTAATAATTCAATGGATTGGTGAAAAAATTGAATTGAATTGAATTCCATGTTTCAACAGTGATATCGAGCCAGATTCTTGCATAATTTGTGTGTTGAATTTATGACTTTTGTAACTTCATCAAAACAGGAATTTGTCTGGAGTTTAGATTTTCGTCACCTAGCTGCGCTTGGGTCACATGATCTGGTGAACTTTCATCGCACATTATGTTTTATGTTGACCAGGAGGTAAATGGGAATTTTTTTTTCATGTTTGCGTAGTATACATAGTGTGAAAGTTTTGTGTACACTGTGTCATTTACTCATGTAGGGTTTTGTTCAAAATTTGTAATCAATTGCAAATCAAGCGCAAATCACTGAAGCGCAAATCGCGAAACTATTGTAGGTCCTCCGATGAACTGAAAATTTTCAGTTAATTGTATATTACTATCAATTCTGTTGCTGGAAAAAGTAGCGCTTGATATCAACTGCAAATATCAACAGAATCTCGCAGTTGATTGCTTGTCAGATTCGAGCAAGAGAGATTTGCGATTATTTGCATGATAATTCACTTGATCTATCAATTGCAAAGTGGCAGTTGATTTGTAGTTGATTTGCATTTGACTTACGCAGTTGATTTGCAGTGGATTTTGAACAACACCCCCTTAACTGTATTAAATGTTATATGTATATTCAAGCTGGTAATCGGGTACTTTTTCTTTTAAATGTGTATAGTTACTGTAAAACGGGTAAACAGGAATGCTTAATAGGTGAAGTGGGACAAAAGTTACATAATATGTTCAGATCAGCTTGCAAATAAATTAAGGGAACTGCTGAAAAGGCTGAATAAGGAAGTGGAGCCATATGGACTAAATAGAAGTAAAAAAAAAAGAGTTTGAGCTTTCGATCCAAGTTGAATCTTAATCAAATTTAAGCAAAATGACATAAGTGTGGTTGAAAGCTCAAGCTCTTTTTTACTCCATAGATATGTTTGTATCATATTTTCTGTCACATTAGGTTTATGTTTCATATATTGAAATATTTATAATAAGGTCCATAATGATCCACCTCATCAAAAAGGAATCAATTTTAGTTTTATCCCTGTTCATCCCGGCGTCCCGGTTTGCCCCATACATGCGTTTCTGTTATTTGTTATCTCACAGTTATCTTTGATATCTATCAGTTTTCTTTCTGTGAATAATGACTTTTTTTGTCTAGCAGTATTTTGTAATTGGAATTCTCTTTACCTTTCTGGTATCTTTCTGAGTATTTTAAGAAAGAAAATTGTGATTAATTGCAAGATCACTTTTCAAGTAGAAATAGGCTGGTTTACTAAAATATTAAAACAAATTTATTGATGTTTCTCGCCACCAAACAAAGTTATGTGATATTCCTAAAGCTGGTTCCTAACAATTTAGTTTTTTATCATTGGGCATTAACAAGAAAAGAAGAAACATGATTGGACTACAATACTTGGAATCGATCAGGTGACTTTGCATTACTTGTTGCTAAATCAGGCAAGCATTGAGCAAGCTTTTGATATGTCAATAATAAATTTGTATCGAGAAAGCATAAAATTTGAATCAGTAGAAGTGCCTTTTTGTGGAATATTTCTCAATTTAATATCTATCTGTGTGTATCCTGTTTGTCCTTTACTCTTTATGTATTTTTCGCTCACTTTAAAAAACTTACTCGTATCTTTATTTCCTTGAATTTAGTGATGCCACTCTTCAGAAAATTTCAAAAGTAGTTTATGTGCAAAATTATTGGCAATGATCTATTTTCAGGAACTGTTATGACTTTATTGGAAATACAAACTTCATATGGTGATATCTCAATTAGATTTGATGATTACCATGCCTCTTAATAAGTGGCTTTTAACATTACTTGGCCTATTACTTAGGTCTACAAAAAATATTGTTTGGTTGCACTCCAATATAATAATAAAATTTATTATAATATTTTCAGAAATAGCATCTTGGTTTTTTTTTTGTTGGGGGGGGGGTAAACACATTATACCTGTATGTGAAAAATAATGCTTAGAGTTAGAAAACTTTCTGAAAATGACTTTACTTTTTAATGATTCTAGTATGACTTTTTTTTTTAATTTGAGTAAAGAGTATAAAATAAAAGTTTTGGGTCTGGCCATTTCAGGGGCTGATGGAGGGCAACTTAATAATTGTTTTCACCTGTATGTGAAAAATAAGATTTTGAAAAGTCAAACATTCTGAAAATGGCTTTATACTTTTTTATGATTTTACCATGACTCTTTTAATTTGAGCGAAAAATATAATTAAAAAAGAAGTTTGGGGTCTGGCCATTTCAGAGGCTGGAGGGCAACTGAATATTTTTTTCACCTGTATGTGAAAAATAAGACTTAAAAAAGTCAAACATTCTGAAAAGGGCTTTACTGTTTAATGATTTTACTATGACTTTTTCAATTTGAGTGAAATTTATTAGATAAACGTTTTGGGTCTGGCCATATTTAGAGAGTGGAGGGCAACTTCACAATTTTTGCAATATTCAGAGATTGGTATATCACTCAATGTACTGTATATCTCACCCCTGTCATATTTATATATTTTCCTGATCAATGTACATGCTGGTAGTTAGTTATTTATCACATACATGTATATATCATCAATATGCTTTTTCTATAATCAGCTAGAATTATTGCTTGCTTATAAGGATCCTAAAAATGTTCATCAAAAAGTAAAAGTATGTCCTAGCTGCTTTATAGTTATGAAAACTTTAAAAAGTGCTGAGAGAAAATGTTGTTATGCGCTTTATAGATTTGTCATTATTAGTATTAATTATTATGCAGGTCATATCTTTTCCCATGTCCCCCTGTGTCACTGGGCTTTTCATTCATTTTGAAAAATTCAATCGTGCATGCAGTATTTCCTCATGTTTCTTTATTATGTATTCCTGCACTTTATTCTAGGATGGTATATCCCCATACAAGTTTTAAATGAAAAAAAACCCTGCTTTTTTGCTAAATTCTCTAGCTTATTTTATGACAATGTTTACATTACAGAAATAGAATATGTCCTTTTATTCAAATATAAAATCTGAAGTTTTCTGTGGGAATGCCATTACACTTGATAATATTACCCCTCACCCAATACGTGCCTTTACGGTCGGTCATATCAGAGAGCATCATGGGGAATTTTTGGAGTTCAGAAGTGATTTCACGCAGTATAACCGATGCGGGCAGCGGTGTGTACTAGAAAACCTACCCATAATGCTTCCTGATAAGAATGACCATCAACGATGCATTCAATTCAATTCATTTCAAATTTTATTTTTCATCTCCATATGAATGAGATATACTGTATACAAAACATTACAAGATAATATTGATATTTTTCAACAAACCGAGGGAATGTACAAAAAAATATAAAATATTTATAATGAAAACAAATATTAATTTGTAAAATATTCTAGTTTGCTCAAAGCTTCACCGTCTTGAAGTTCACTTCTCCAGCAGCATGAGTAATGATCCTTTTGGAAAGTGAGTGATCCTCACATGTAGACAGCAGGCAATGCCATATCTGTTCATCAAAGTTCGGTCATATAGTGATGTTCACACTTAAAGCCAAAACTTTGAAATGGTTTAAAGAAACCACAACAAAAATATGAAAGCTTATACATGCAGCATTAAGGTGAATGTATACGAGTCGCCTTCTTGACTTCTCGATTTCTCGACCGATATAAGTTCGATTTGGTATAATTTGTCTTCTCGACCGAGATAAGTTTGAGTTAGTACCATTTGTCTTCTCGACCGAGATAAAGGTACCGATTGAGAGTTAGTACAAGTTGCCTTCCCGCCTTCCCTCCTTAAACAAGGTGCAAAGGCGAGTTTGGAAATTGGGAATTTATTCATTAAACGTCATTGACATAAACAATCAATATCTTGTCTATTATTAGTAACGATCTCATTTTCTCGTCCAAGTTAAGGCGCCAACCAAATTTGTACAAACTTGTCAGCTTCTTGTTTTTTGTTCTTCACAAGGTGCCAGAGTGAGTTTTTACAATTCACTTTCCCGCCTTCTCATCCCAGACAAGGTGCCAAAGGCAAGCTTTTTATAAGTCACCTTATCTCCTCTCCGACCAAACCAAGGCACCCTGGCAAGCTGAACAACTTGCAGTGCACATATACATGTACGCTTTCGTAGAACTGTCATAGTTTCTAAAACCTCATGGTTCCGGCTCTAAAGTGTGAACCCTACTGATATAAAAAAGCGGGAAGGCGACATATACAAACTAGACTTCACCTGCGCGTATAAGCTTTCGTATTTCTGTTGTAGTTTCTGAAACCTCATGGTTTCGGTGCTTAGTGTTGTAGTGATGTCTAGTCGATCCCTGGTGTCTTGTCTCTTGTCCGCATGCTGATTTCCTGTCCCTGCTCGTTACCATGGCAATTTATGTCAGGGAAAATTGAAATTTGATATTTTTGGTGTTTGTATTTTCTTTTTCTTCTTTTGACTCTTTTTGTCCGAGTTGTTACATTTCATCTTTCAGAAATTTGAGGTTTCCACACATTTAGTTCATGAAGCTATATAGAGAAAAACAACTTTGAAATCACCAATTTCACTCATTTTTTACCTTTGAATTATTTTGAATTTTTCCCTTCAGTCACATTAATTTTGAAAGTTATGATAATTAGTTTTTAACTATATGTCTAAAATGTTGATCCTTTTGTTGAATTATTCTGTATTTATGTATTCTCTGTCTGTTATATCTTTCTTCATTATAGATTTATGGATATGCTATTTTTGCGGGAGGGGGGGGGGTAACGTGTTGAACTTTGATGCATTTGTTGATTTGTTCAGTAAACTTATGCACAAAATGGTTTTCCGAGATTAAAAATTCATGTTATATATATGGTTAGCGCATATTTATGCAGAGCCAATAAACAATTAATAAACTGAAGTAGCTGCCCTGGTTGGGAAAACAAATCATGAATGATTGTTATGAATGATTGTTATGAAACTAGATTGTCGTAAGATCAAATAGTTATGTGCCTGTCTAGACCATGCCAAGCTACATGTACATGTACCATCTAACTGTATCATGATGATACAAAATATTTTTCAGGCTGTGGAATCAAAATACATTTTGTCTTCCTCTGACTAAAGGTGGGCGTGTACCATTTAGCAAACATGC
>BQKZ01028572.1:0-11114 GCA_036244855.1 Temnopleurus reevesii | reverse complement strand
CCCCGGCACATCCTGTTTATGACTTTGTAGTATTGTAACCAAACGACAGATTAGTGATCATAGAAAATAATTATAAAAGTCCCGGTGGCTTATTTTTAGATGACAACTATAATAAAACACTCTTTTTATTTGAAACATAATACTGAAAAATGGACTAGAGCAAAGTTCACTGGTTCGTTAATTTTTGTATCATGGGCTTCGGGCGCCTCACGTGAAACGGTACGTGTAGGATTGGACAGTACACTCTCGTCACTAGTCTAGTATTCACTACTCTCCTCCACCTCCGAGTCAGAGTCCCTCCTCCAATCTGCCGAAGTCCCCAGTTCGCGAGCCTCCTCCAGGCTGAACAGTCGCTGTCTCTTACCACCAGTGGCCATTTTAGACTTCGAAAGACTCAAAGAAAACGCTCAAAATACTCAAAAATATCCTATGGAAACCGATGTAGAAAATCGTCTGATGAGAAAGCCGCATTGATAATGCACGCTTAGAAATCGGAACTGCAGTCAACAATGAATGCTTCAATGAGCAATACGCATTTACAATAGTACCATGTATAACTGTGCCGATCGGCGAACGTGGCACGTTTACGGACGTGCCGATCGGCGAACGTGGCAAAGAAAGAGTTAATTATTCTTTCGTACTCTTTGACTACCCTACGTTACTCTGTTTACCCCTGGAGTATTCTGTGATATATGTGCAGTACCATATGGTACTACTGCGGTACTCTTACTCCTGGAATACTTTGTGGTTCTTCTGTAGTACTTCTGCAGTACTTTGTAGTACTCCTGTCTTACTATTTCATACTTCTGGAGTACTCTGGGTCATACCCCTGCATTACTCTGGGGGTGCTACTGCAGTACTCTATGGTACTAGTGCTGCGTTACTCTGTGGTATACTGTGTCATAATCCTTGAATACTCTGTCATACTACTGCAATACTCTATTACAATACTATGTGGTACTGCTGCGTCACTCTTTTGTATATTCAGGCACACAGCAACAGGCTCGCTAATGAGGTCAAAGAGGAGGTTTTATAAAAATCACAAAATACTCTATGGTATTTTCAAACCATAATCACAAAATAGTTAATATACACCAAGCACAGGGCAACGAGCAAAACACAACTTTTTGAATTGTCATAGATTGAGTGTTTCTTAGTAGATTTTGGAGATCTTTTCTCCTGTCAAAAATACATACTCCGAACTTTATTCCCAGTTGATTTTTGTAATTAACATCCTCTGATTAATACTGAAAAAATGTGGATCCATTTCGACCAAAAACTAGATTCTATTTGGCCATTTTAGTTGGCAAATAAAGGACCTAAAATTTCATGATTCTCTCTAAAAGTAAGATATTTAGAAATAATGAAATCTTGGCTTGCTAATCTATATATTTTAATGCCATTTACCCTTTATACCAGTCAGGAGCCAACATTATCTTTGAAAAGTCAAATATTCCATGGCAATAATATGAATGTTGCACGTCTTTGATTGGCTGAGGGAAGCAATGCCAACACTGAGTTTAAAACACATGTGAACCGTTAACCAGGCCATGCGGTTAGATTGTTTCTACACACTCTGTGTGCGGGATATATAAACTAACCAATGACACACATCTTGAATTCGGGTCGGCCAATGAAATGGCTGGAATTTTGCTGTAAAGGAACATGCATCATAACATGCTGGCTCCTGACTGGTATAAACCTCTAAATGTAATGTTTAAGATATTTCTAAAAAGTGGAGGAGTTACTGAAGATCTTGAATCAATTTTCCTTGAGAATCATTAATAATTAGTAGCATTTACAAGGCCATGAAAGAAGCGATTGAGTTCTGATTTTCTTCAAAATTGTACCTCACATTTTAAACCACTTGCAAACAAAAATATATATCTGTGATTTGGTATATATATTTCCATAGTTTTAGATAAATATTCCTGAAGATTTCATGTCAATATCTTTATTCAAAACAGAATTATGATCCTTTAAAGTATCAAGTGCATATGCTCATTACGTATTCATAGCCAGATTTTCATGAATACGTTTTTATATTCTAGGCCTTTTCAGATAGCGTTTATGATATGTTATCATAATCCTGGGTCGCTTTCCGTAAATCTGTTCTCATTAGATCTATGCAGGACTGTACGAACAACTGATGACCCTTTTCTTGCTGTGATTCAGCGCTTGGAGTTATCATCGAGTGCGAGAAAGGATAGCCAGTCGTTTTACAGTCATGCGTAGATCTACGCACATATTTATGAAACACAACCCAGGAATATTCTGTCGTACTACTGCAGCAAAATGTTGTACTTCATCAGTACTATATCGGACTCCTGTGGTACTCGGTGGTACTCCTGACGGTAATCAGAATGGACCAAGAAAGTGGATAGAGTGAAGAATTGCCGTTCAATACTTCAACGTCGCTTAATAGCTTCCCCGTTTATTCAGTAAACATGAGTGACATTTTTGAACATTTATTTGGTGTGTATGAAGAAAGGAGAGTTCATTTGTTTTATAGAGCTAGTCTGAATGCTAAAATGGGAGCTGCTTAAAGGCATAGCTAACAAGTTGTCGAGACTCGAAATTGCGAAATATATATCTAGATTCAAGCGACTTAATTAACACTAATAATCTATCATCGGTCATCTAAGTTCCTATACCGCGTGCACCATGCGCGGTTGAACCTCAGCGTGTAACTTCAGCGAGTAGACGATGAAAGCTTCGCTGTCATAAAGCAACATGCACATTTTCAGGGCTAATTAACTTTCATTCTTTTTGGATGTTGAATGTGTAGTTCATTCTGTCACATTTTCAGATATTTATAGTTTTAGAGATATTTAAGGGTTTGCGATGATTTGGCATAATTGTTAAATTGTTAAGTTTATATAATTTGTATAAGTTGTATAATTGTTAAGTTTTCCCATTTCTTTGCCCGGTCTGTTTCATGTGTTTGCAGTATTCTGTGGTACTTCTACAGTACTTTGTTTTTCGAAAATCTTTAAACAGACAACAGTGGGGGGTTTTCCTTAGAACTTACCAAACACAGAGACGGTAGTACTGTTCCAAAACACTGTTCCCGAGTCCAATTCAGACGCTTCGCAGAAATATTTTCCTTCATCGTTGGTCCGGACATAGGAAATGATGAGATCAAAATCGCTGGTCATGTTGTACGACTGTCCTTCATACTTAAGGTAAACTTTGCTCAGACTCTGGTTGATATTGTTCAGCACCAGCAGTTCCTTAGACGTAGCATATGACGTCCCTACCTTCCAGGCGACCCTTTCGGGTCTGATGTTAACTGAACACTGCAGCTTGCCAATCTCTCCATTCAACAGACTTATCTTGGGTTGAGTAACCACGACGTTTCCATCTGCCAATATAATGAAATATGTTTGTCTTCAGTGATTTCAAGCCAGCTTTTAAGATTCATAATTGTAAATGGATACACATGAATCCGATAGAGCGACAAAGTACACGGCCATTTCATCTATATGCATGTTATTCATAACTGGATACACATATATTGTGTAGAGCGCTTAGAAAAGAATTCTTCATAAAGAGTTGATAAGCGCTATGTAAAAGCCGTTCATTACTATTATTATTATTATCATTAAATATATAATACGTAAAATGAAGTCAAACGCCAATTCTACGCTCATTTATAATGGAGTATTCAAATCGAAACCGGTTTGTGATTGTTGTTGTTGTTGTTGTTTTTATTTGTCGTTTTATTTAAAAAGGGTGATCCTTTTAGTTTAAACAAATGCTCAACCAAGCGGCCATGTATGTTGTGTCCGCACAGTTCAATTCACTCTACTCTACACCGGTCATGTGTGGCTCAGTGGTAGAGCGTCTGCCCCATGAACGGAAGGTCGTGGGTTCGATCCCCGGCCGGGTCATACCAAAGACCTATAAAAATGGGACCATCTGCCTTNAGCTTTCAGAGCAGAAGAAAGATCCGCATACATTTGGCGAAAATCCCCTTTCCCGAACTTCCTCCATATTTGTAAAATTCCAAACCATTTGTTTTCGGCGTGGTCTTCGGCTTGCAGTTGATGTTCGATTCCAAGCTCTTTGCAGAGTTTCTCCATTGATCCCGCGGTGATGTGCTTCGCAATGAGATGTAATTCACTATCAGATGGCCATACTAAACCTGTAGCAAAAATATGTTCATCAAATCTTATTAGCCAATCATCTACACACGTTTATTCATTAACTTACATTAAACAGTGAGGGCAAACCGCTGAAAGGGGAGATCTGCCAATACGGAGATGTTGCGCTAGCAAGCGCCCTAAACTAGCCGGAGGTCAAATTTCTGCCCGCCGCGCGAGCGAGGTCATCGCGTTTTCTAATTCTACCCCAGTCGTTTTGCAATTATTACTCAATTTCTTTGACACACACTGGTGTTTGACGTGTGATGTTATAAGAACGTGCACATAGCAAACTTCAAGCGAAGGTTATTTGTGGTAACTAGAAAACTCGTACAATAAAACAGATTAAGTAAATGGCCAAGATTTCACCACTACCTAGATGTCATATACTGGCTATTGATATATAGATTGAAAGATAAAATTGTTTACTCCCACTCATGGCCTCCCTTTGGCTGAATTGGGTTTGGTGTATATAACATAAACAAGAAGCAAAGTCATTCAAAAAAGGAATACATCATAGAAGAAATTCACTTGATTTTAATTTCGTTGTCAATATGTTCGCTCACCAACAGAGGCGAAATACCTTTATGTCATGTTTATATCCATACAAAATGTAGATCCCAGACGAAATGTAAGGCCCTCGATCTGCATCAAATGTAAGGCCCTCGATCTCCGTGTATATACACCATTTTACACACTGTATACATTGATCACAAAGCAGGCATCTATGATCTTGCGACCTTGCATAGGCTCACTGGTTATCGTCTGCTAGGTACCTATAAAGCTGTGCCGTACTAGCATGTGCTTTGCAATGAATATGGGAAACAAATAAGTTTTACATTGTCCCTCTTTCTACCATCTCACTCGACATACTCGATGGATACCATTTTTAAAAACGAATTAAATCTCATTGCTTATTGATTGTGACAATGAAGAGGTTGGGTGTGGGTGGTGATGGTATAATAGGTAACATGAAATTGTATATAATTCTTGGTTGCCAATGATTGGCAAACAAATAAATACACATTGACGGAGGCAAAGTTAAGCAAAACAACCTTTAAGAAAAGAATGACAATAAGTATAGCCTTGAAGGAAGTATATATGAACGATGGAGGAAGAAAATAACCCACGAAAATATACTGATTGTGTTCAAAATCCCAAACAAAGAGTAGCAAACTTATACGGTACGATGTATGAAGTGGTGCGAAGTAGATTGAAGCGTGGAGATTACAACTACAAGTCAGCCCAGAGCGAGTCTAGCAGTCGTTCGCAACAACTTCATTGAAAAGAGTATCCGCTTTTGTCGTGTCTTTTCTCAAAACGCCTACCATAGAATCTAAAATGCATCGGTAAAAATCCTTAAAATAGACCCTAGTTTAGACTACGGTAAAAAATAACTTGCCGAAACATGGTCTTGATATGCCGCGGACGAGTTTAAATTATGGAATAGCGCAGTGCTTTGCTCGCACAATGATGGGACAGTCGTGCTTTGTTGCACGTGAATGATCTCATCTGCGCTATGTATCACTGCCGCGCTGGCTCGTATGACGTAATTCATCTCCCATATTGAAGATCGTTCAATCGGTAGAGTGTTCCTCACTGTAAAACATGGCATTTATGTTTCTTTGTTTTTATTTCATGAGGGAAAATTCAACGTGATGCCCTGATAAGCCAAAAAATGATGGAATTTCCGGCCGATGGCATGACATGCAAACAAAAAAAAAATCTAATTACGCTGACAACCATTGGCCAACTTTTTGTTCTGCCACCTCTATTGTATTCAAAACTAAAAAAGGGGATGTAACCAATTTTGCTTTTTAGATGGTCCTGCTTTTGACGGAAAATGAAATATTATGTAAATTAAATTCAATCGACCCTGGTTCATGTCATTAGATATTTAATCCGTTTTGATTATTTCCCAAAAATGGCTAAGAAAAAATAAAAGATTTAAGATGGAGAAGAACTTACACTTTTTTTGTTACTATTCTTACGTATCGGGGTGTATTATACCTCATGGAACCAGTTTTTATACAAGTAAAAGACGTGTGACTCAACTTGTAACAAGGCCCGCAAGCTGTTTTGCAACGAGGAGGCGGGTTAAGACAAGCGGAACCCCTATATAAAAATCTCACTACCAGTCCATAGCAGCTAAAAAAATGCCTACGCAATAGAAATGTCTGTTTGTCATGTTTACGATTTGGAAACATGTAATTCATCTAACCTTTTTCTGGTTCCATATTCACAACCTTCGACATCATTGCTCTTTTTACTTCATTACTGTATCCCGAGCCTTCTAACCAGTCATGTAGAATGCCATTGATGTTCAGGAATATTTCTCTATTTTCTTTGATGACTTTCTCCCTTTGCCCATAAGCCTCTCTTCTGTGCATTTCATGAACGACTTGTTCAATATTCCTGAAATGCTTCTCCGACAACTGCTTAACCCAACCGGTCAGTTCCGTATCTCTAATGGCATTGGCTTCTGCAAATACAGAATAAGATTAAATTGACATCTTGAAAAAACAGAAGGAATAGTTTTATTGATGTGTAAATATTTGTATTAAATAATTAATCAGTTTGAAACATAAACTCCTTGAAAACATCCACCTACGGAGTGATAGTAAAAGGCAATTTTAATCTATGTTAATTAACATGACAGAAGAATTATTCCTTTATCTACATACCAGCACCTAATTTGTTGTCCTTCGATATTGTACAACTGAGTTATTCCCGTGGAAAAACCAAAAGGTTAGAGAGTCAAGAAATAGAAAATTTGCCATTTATATCAACTTTACAGCGTCATTGTTAGACTGTGTATTTTGAATAAATCAAGTTGATGTGTAAGAACTTTACAAATTTATTCCAATATACACACAAAAAACAAGAACTCATGGATCTGAGTAAAGCACAAAAAGTGACACTATAATGACACACCGGTGAGTATATCAATGAAAATACTCAACTGTGTGTCATTATAATGTCACATTACTCAAATATGTGAGTTCTTGTTTTTTGTGTGTACACCACCAAACTACAAAATAGATTTCATTCATGTGTAATAACATCTACACGTCTCAATGTAAGAAATACCTCTCAAAACTGCTCAATGTACATGGTTATACACTTATAGATTTAAATCAATAAGTTTACATTTTCAAAAGCTAAACTCTACTACCAGTGGTATATTTTGCAATCACTTCATTACCTTCTGTCATTGGGATGATCTCGTGAGTACCTACAGTAAATATAAAAGTAAACATTAGTTCCCCGTTGCATAAAGCTTTGATTTACTACATAAGTTGTAATATGAGTTACAGTGATTGTATATTTCTCATATGACAACGTACCATAATCCCTACAATCCATTATACAACACTGAAGTCAACTTTTCATTGAAATTAATCATTTAAATATTGGTAAATGATCCTGGTTGTATTTTGGCACTAGCTGAATTCAATGCGATAAATCTTCAGATTCTGGTAAGTTCCTATATTCTGAAAGTATGATTAATTCTAAACACAAATCGCTACAATTTCATCAATCAAATACAATTGAGCGTTTATATATTGATGCTTCCTGAATGATTTTGCTTAATATTTATTGATTAGAAGCAGTAATATAAAGTATAAATTGCGAAATAGTTAGGGTCTTTTAAAGAACAGTCGCCAAAATTAATCCCAGAGCTCTAGGGAGTATCTCGGGGGGAGTTGTGTTACTGTCATAAACTATAGAATGTAAGACATCAAAACTATGTACATAACTTTAATCGGATCTGATTTAGACTGTTCACGAGATTAATGTTGATATGGAAATCTACACAGAAGAATGCAACTTTTAAATTATAGCGCCCTAGATATTAGTAAATTATTATGTTTACTAGAGAAAGATATTTGAATGCATAAATCAAAGAAAAAATAAAAGAAACATGATGGGTATAAATAGGGCTCTTTCTGTGTATATATTTTTTCGTTTTCTTTCTCACTCGTTTAGAAATCCTACCTTCATTATGCGACCGTCTCCATCTGTAGACAACCAATGCTAAAATGAAGACAACCAAACAGACACCTATCACAGAAACATACAGCGATTGTAAAAACAAATGTACGTACATAATTCATGAACACACATCTTAATAATGTAACCAGATTGAAGTGGTCTGAATTCTTAATGTATTACATTTACAGGGCAAACTTTTGAATTTGCTCTGAAAGCAGACCATTATTCTCAGTATTAAGATAGGGCGCTCAACTACGAGCAGTGCACGAAAAGACACAGACGTTTAGTCCACTGCTCGGACTGTTTACGTGATTTATCTGATAACCAATAGAAACGCCCCCAGTAGTCAAGACAGTGACTTTCGCTCACTTTAGCCGGGCCGTGAATCTGATGGGTAGGCGCGATTGTGGGATTAAATGCATGAAGGGGGACAAGTGCAAGAGAAGCAGAGGGAAAAGATTTTTTTTAAACGGCCAGAACCTGGACTACCAGAAGCTAAGCGCTTAGGCGTTCATCATGCAGAAAGCTCCGCCACCGTGTGCCGAACATTAACAAATAGCAAAATTGAATGCGGGCGTTGACTCTGCGTATTTCAATGCACTTTTAAAATGATAATACGCCTAATCCAAATTTTTTCATAGCTCACCAAGAATGACTCCGACGACAATGTACACATATCCATACTGATCTGCTGATGTAAGATATATTGACGCCGATTCGTTACTGTGTGAACCAGGAATATCAGAGGCAATGCAAATGTAAGGTTGCTCGTTTCCAGTTGCATCAATTTCAATTGTTTTTCCTCTAGTTCCATCGGTGTTGTTCCATTCACGTAATAGCGACGGGATGATTTGCGTGCCATGGAAGAATGTAAGTTTGATAGTTGGGTAGTAACCCGAAACATGGCACTGGAGACGGGATGTTAACTCGGTGCAGGATGATCCTCCCGACCGCTTTGAATCTTCAAAGTCACACTGAGAGATGGTCGGATATGGTTCATCTGGCTTAGCTACATGAACAAACAAAATTAAAATAAGATGAGAATATATTTGAGTTCGCACTTATATCAGCCTTATTGTGGTATCACTTTGTAGTATGTGCTACTCTGTGATAATCCTACGTTACTCTGTTCCACTTTGGGAGTACTCTCCCATGCTCTTTAACTCTTTATATGCCACGTATAAAACCCCCCTGTGCCACATTATTTTGGGGCGCACCCGAATCTAGGCAACGTTTTCGAAGTACTTTTTTCAACTCGCTGTATCTTTTTATCTGTAAATTGTATGGGAAAAACTTTATACAGCAAAGTTGTAGTTCATTTCATACACTTTTCAGATATATATTTATTTATACAATTAGAAACTAGAAACTTTGCGTAAATTTCATTTGAAAAACTCCCCTCATTTCGCTGGACATGTGCTATGTTTATTTCCTATTTGGCAATGTCCTTTATAATGTTTTAGTTTAAAAAATACATGTGCATTGTATTCATTTTATGAAGAAAACATTCCTCATATTGTGGGCTTTTTATTCAAGTATTTTGGAAGTTATTTGGAAAAGAACCAAGGCCTATATTTCTTAGAGTTTTGAAAAGCCGACTGCAAAGCTTGGCTGAATAGCCGCGTCAAACGACAATGCAATGAATAGCGCGTGCCCGGCCGGCCATTGCTGCCCGCTACCCACTCAAGCTAAGTCCGTTGGCTGAATGCAATGCTTGGCTAAATAGCGTCCTAATCCTCATGAATGGCATTCATAAATATCTTCCTATCTAAAGAAAAAGGCTAACTCAAAAGGATACTAGCCATGGTCCAACATCAAGCGCACCTGAAAATCGATAATGTGAGAATGTTTGGATAATCAAAGATGGGACCGATAAAACGAGGATCCTACATATCTCAGCTGTATAGGTCCGAAAATGAACTCGATATACATTACGAAATAATGTATTTTATGCGAGGCTATGTACATTACTTCGAATAAAAAATTAAAAACGAACAAAAAAATCTGCCAAGATACGGTCCCCATTCGGTCTTTATCGTTTATACTTGAAAAAAAAATAACACAAAGTTTACATTGAAGAAATTGATCACCACGAAAATCTATTTTCCATGAGTTACATGTACGCTAGCTTACAATTGTGCGGCATTTTGGCTGTCGATAAAACACATCGAATTATATAGTTTGTTTCTTATTATTCTATTTTCCTCTGTCAGTCTGTCTTGTCGCCCCCCCCCCCCCCCATGCACGTAAAGTGTTAGCATCAATTTGCAGTGTCATTTTTAGATTTTCATCCACAGCGGAAGAAGAAGAAGAAAGAGAATGAGATGGAGTAGACGAAGAAGGAGGAGAATTATAAGGAGAAGAGGAACGCAGGAGAAGAAGAAAATACGAAGAAGAAGAAATAAGAAGAAGAAGAAGAAGAAGAAGAAGAAGAAGAAGAATTGAATCACCGCCGTAGGCTATGTTAAATCTATGTTTGTACCTTTAGTTAATTTTGTGGATTATATCATAACAAGACCAATATTATATATTTTACTTTTTACATCTAGGCCTAGAGAAAACCAGAGAAGGAACACAAACAAAAGAAGGAGGAGAAGAGGATTTACTTATTTTCTGCCGGCCCTTTTTTTTTTTCATTTTACAGATTTGTGGGGTGTTGCCAAAATTGTCGATGATGATGAATTAGATAATAATGGATTATGGAAAGAAAATAAAGAGTATTAAAGGAAAAGTAGAAAACAACAATAGTTACTTCTAATTTGTACTTTCGGAGAACAAGAAGAAATGAAGATGAAAGAATAGGAAGAAAATACAATGAAAATAATGATTAGTTACATCACATTTTTACTTGAGATGCCGCTCCAACATCGATAGACTCAACTACTATTTATGTTATCATGAATTAGCGGGGTAATGGCGAGAAATGCTACCGCTGCATGCGCCATAATACGAAGCATATATTGTTATCTGAAA
>BQKZ01027132.1:1615-14974 GCA_036244855.1 Temnopleurus reevesii | reverse complement strand
TAACGATTATACCGACATGTCTGCTAAAATCTATATATTTCTGATTAAAAAAATATATATTTCACATGGATTCAATGCTTTACTGGTTGTGATCTTCAATGAATGTGATATTCTGTTAATCTACCAGCACGTGTAGGCCGATGTAAAAAAAAAAAAAAATCCAAAAACAAAAACCCGGGTTTCAATATAACACGGTTTAATCTATCCGCAAATTTAGAATGCATATTATGTATTGAACATGCAAATATAAATTGCATGGAAAAATATGCAAATTTTGAATCCATAAATCCATAAATTGAAGTCTACTAGTTATTTTGATTATGTATTCATCACGTTCTCTATTCCGGAAGTTCTATTCTGAAAGTTTTATTATGCTTTTTTCCCCCTAAACTCTCATGTAAAGATATTGGTGGACATACAATACCAAGTCAGAAAACATGTATAACAAATCCAATTGCATTGAAAGTGATGGCTGTATAAAACTTAGCTCAGATTCTGAACAGTTTCATTATTGCTCTGTCCCAGTGGTATACTAGCACGACCGATAGATGGCGTGATCATGTCTTCGTACAGAACGCGAGAACGTCTATTCTCGAGGTGGTGCCCTCTTTCGGTCTGGCAGGATATAGCGCCGAGCTCTCAAAAACTGTTTCTGAACTTTATAAAACTGAACTAAATCTGATTTGTACAATCCAATGAAATTTGTTATCTTAATATCTTTTAATTTTCAGACGATGAGTGTTTCATCAACAGATGCCTTGGGCCAGCTTATGGATGACTACTGCACACAAAATGTGAGTTTGAGGACAATATTAAAACAAAAATCGTGATAACACTTTAATTTTTATATCAAAAGTAATGGTCTATCCTGCACGATACTGGATCATGTGCATGGTAAATATATTTTCCCGAGTGAAGACCTGCATGAAGTGTTATTTAGTTATAGTCCAGCAATATGAATGGTGCATCAATAGCAGATGCATTAATTTGTGTAGGAAATACGCCCCAGATCTGACATTAAAGAACATTAACTTTACCGATGTATATTGTAAACATTAGAAAAATGCCTACCTTGATAAAAAAAAAATAATACTTCAGTCAGCAGTTTGTTCCTAAATCATCTGACAAGAAGTTATATAATTCTGTTCACCCCGTTTACCAAAGTCGCATGTTTGCCGTTTTTTTAAAGCAAAAATTTAGCAAAGCAAAACATTGCCTAGTTTTCCGGTTGTATGACATGCATTTGAGGGCAAGGGATTTTCATATTTCCATTTTGAAAGAATACTTTTAAAGCAATTTCGGACTCATCATTGATTGGGGTTCAACTTTCTTATCCAATCGTCCGTTTGGGTCTTTTAATCGTGGAAACTTTAATTGCATAATCAAAAATATTCTTTGAAGCCAAAGGCTGAATAGCAAATTAATTAACATAATTTGATTACAATAAAGCAGTGACACAAAAGGATAACACATCGGATATGCTTAACTATAAGAAAGTGGTATATAACTCAAATTACTACCCAAAAGTATTTGTGGGTAACGGTTTCTAATACGAAACACTGATAACGAATATTGCGAAGTTATAAATTGTGATGTATAAATAATTTGGTATATTTATCAATTTTCCTTTAATTTGCTCCAGGGTCTTGATCTTCACGTTGCCTCTTTCAAATTCAACGGAAAGGAGATTGGAGAAGCAGACACACCCGCTGGGGTAAGTAGCCATATATATACATATATATCAATAATAATAATAATGATAATATATCTTATTTACACAGGGTATACAGTTGGGGTCAAAAGTTTACATATATGATGTAAACATGTATCATCTCTTCTTCCATCTCGTCTTCTGCAAATTTATTCACGTTTAAAAAAAAATGTCATAATTGAGATGGCTAAACAAGATATTTATGAAACGATTTGCATCATTCTCTAATATTATAGTATTTGTGGTGGACTTATTGCTAAAATGGCATAAATTCAGGGGTCAAAAGTTTACATACACCGATCATAAAATTTGGTTGCGGTGCATGTATTCTAATAATTATTTACCATATGCACGCTAAAGAATCTGCTTTCTCGTTCGAAAAGAGTAGGGAATATTTCCCAGGAAAGTATTTATTTTTTTTTTTTTTTTCATTTATTTATATCCTTTCTATAAACTTGACACTTTTGTGACACATTTTGTTGATAGTGTCGTTAAATCCTAATCAATCTAATAACTATTGATGATTTTTCGCTTTATGTTTTCCCTTTATTTCAAACAGCTTGGAATGTGCAACGGTGCCACCATCACTGTCAGTTAGGATGTGATGTCGAAAGCCTACGTCAGAAAGAGTAACAGTTGCCGATCCGCCTAACCCACATCCTAGACCATGAGAGTTTGACTTCATTTTGCCTTACTTCGAACCAGCAACCATGAAACTTATGATGAAACCAACGATCCCAAAATTGTCACGACTTAGCACGTCTCATTGAATGCCATCAGGAAATACTGTGAACAAGCTTGACTGTGATTCGTAAGAAATATGTGTAAATAAAATGTGCCTCGAATAACAGTGCAACTCGTCTGTTATGCACAACAGTTAAAATTTCAAAAGTTTATTTTAGTATTTATTAAACTAATCTAATTATCGTTTGTTATATTTATTATACCCGATAACAATGAATGTTATTACCACGGGACTGTACTTAATATGATTTCAAATTTGAAAGAATAAACTCATGCTCGTCATAAAAAAAGTTTTAATTGACGTTTTATTTATTCTTATAAGGGTATCTGTGTGTGATCCATTACGTACAGCAAAAAGCGACCCTCCACCATAACGGGATGTGTAAGTGCAAAGTCTTGCCTTGCAATGTTTGCAGAATATTCAAAAATACATTCATATTTAATCAACCTTCATACTGGGGCTATTATCTTTGACGTTTGTGACCAAAAACCTTAAGATTTTTTTTTTTTTTTTTTTTTTTTTGGGGGGGGGGGGCACAAATCTTATTTGGTGGCAGGAAGCATTGCACTTTCTTCATATTTTTTAAAATCCAATATTCATGAATACTTAATCAATTAGGAGGTTTCGATTTCATTCGTCAGTCACAGTCGACCGGAAGAAGTACGTCATAGTTGTACGCATCTTCTCATTGTTAAATACGCGACTACCTGCAACGTAACAATGATCAGACGCGCAAAACTATGACGTACTACTTCCGGTCAACGTGCCCTTCGTCACAGTTGACTGAAATCGAAAACGCCATATTGACTTAAAAATTAGCCTTCACTCACCATAGCTGACCATCATGTCACACATCAATCAGCATGGATGTTATGCAACATGAAAAAAATATGTCACACATCCACAAAATCCTGCTCATTGATTAGTGACGTGATGGCTGGCCATAAGTCACAGCTCCTTTAAAAGGTAAGAAGTGATTGTTCAATTTTAAGAAATTTGAAGAAAATGCAATGGTTCGCACCTCAAAATCATATAATGTACCAAATGTTTTGGTCACATACGTTACCGATAATTGCCCGCTTGTAAATATTTGACTTTTTATAGAATGGTTTGAAGTACTGATATGAGCTCTTTTTCGGCCCCAACGCTTGTTCAAAACGGATTCTCTGAACATTACAATAATAGTAATAATACACGAAATTTATATAGCGCTTAATGAAAAAAAAAAGTTCAAAGCGCTTTACAATACAGACGTAACAAATACGTATTGATTAAATCAATAGCAATGACAAAATAATGGACTTAAAATCAAGTTACAATGAGCGACTTCAAATGCTTTTACGAGAGATAGAGCCGAATGTTTCACATTAATATTCTCGGAATTGTTTTTAGTTAATTTCTCATTACCGGTTCTGAATTTACACGAATTCATCCTATTCGTGTAAATTCAGAGCCGGTAATGAGGAAATTAACTAAAAAGACGCTCATTGTAACTTTTTGTATCGAACACATTTAAATGTATCTCAGTATAAATGGATTTTTTTTTAAAAAAAGAGGAACCAAACCCTGTAATTATCATGCTCTCATAGAATGAAGAAGAATCTAATGAAGAAAGTGCCAATTTGACCAAAATCAGACCATCTGTTAAAAATTTATTATTTTTTAAATTCCCAATGGTATCTCTATACCTGCTGCTGCTGTTGGAGATCCATGCGCTCTGCAAATTTGGCAGAATATGTGACGTCATGTCGGATATCTCCTCATTCACTCTGTGTATGAAGTATTTTGAAATGGATTACGGTCAAATGTGGGTTAAAGGCTCAAGAAGATTCTTTCCAAAATGCATGCAGAATTAACAAAGATATGCTATGCCCAAGCGAAAAACCTACTTTTTGCTGAATTTTCTGAAAAAAAGAACATGTAAAAATTGTATACAGAGTGAATGAGTTGTCCGACATATTCACAGATTCCGTCGATGTTGCCGAGCACACGGATCCCCATCAGGAGGGATCGCAATATCTGAGAGAATTTGAAAATTCATACCTTTTGAACGGATTATCCGATTTTGCTCATCTGATCTTGCTTTATGCAATTATGACACGATAATTTCAGGGATGGGTTCCCCTTTAACTTGTTAATTCTGCTCTTGGGTCAAATTTGACCTCATTTAATATATTTCCTAAAGGTTTGTTCTGGACCAGAAAGAACTTACTGTGATTAAAAGCTACAACATCAGACGCACAGATAAAACTAGTTCAAAGCAAATTGGACAATAAACGCAGATGTTGTATGNTCTTGGCTTTTTAACAAGATGGTCGACGGTTCGAACCCCCTTCACGTTTGAAACTTGATATCATGAGTTACATCTATACACATTCCCAGGTGTATGGATATATTATTGATGAAATGCCTCATTTGAGCCAAAACAACATTGAGAATGGATTTTCAATTTAAAAATTAAATCAAAGTTTCAATATACTGAATAGTTCAACCTATGTCAAAGATGGAAAGATTTTAGATTGAATTTTAGACTGAAATTCAATTCGGTAAGACTTGCCTTTGACAGCAATCTATCACACATTGAAAATTTTATCTAATAAATTGAGAGAGGAATATTTATATTCAACTGATATTTTAAAATTCTTTCTTGACTTTGTAAACAACTAAAAAGAAGAGTCTACCCAAAATAATATTTCTTTAACAGGAAAATAAAAATAGATGAACAGAACAAAAAAAGTTTCAGGAAAATCGGACCACTAATAAGAGAGTTGTGAATGTTTGAATATTTAAACAAATTGGCAACTGGTGACGTCACAAGTGCACAACTGACAATTCATATCAATGTTATAAGATGTTACTTTTTCCCCAAAATATAATTTCTTCAAAACTTTAACTACAGGATATCTTTATGATAGGTATGTAGATCCACTATTTGCATGTTTACATTCATACAAACTTTGCAGCTTTCTGTATAAAAATAATAAATTTTGCATCATATTTATAATGAAAACTTTGTTGTGCACCCATGATGTCATCAAACTGGCAACATCTCTGGAAATTTCCACTGATTTGCCTATTTTTTCAAATGTTTAAAAATTCACAACTTTTTTTTTATTACTCGTCGGCTTTTCTTCAAACTTTTTTGTTTTACTCAACAATTTTTTTCTGCTTCTGTTAAAAATTACTCTTTTGGGGTAAACTCTTCTTGTAAACTTAAGTCCTAATAGTAAAATCGCATTGAGTGTAAAACCAAAGAGACTATGCGTCTAAATTTAACATGAGCAGACACTGTCTTGGTTTAAAAGTAGTGATTTAATCCAATTTACTCTTTTTTAGAAGTTCCCCTTGAAGTTTTACTCCGTCAAAGGGAGATGCAACTGTGAAAAATTGAATTGTCTATATAGACATTTATAGGAAATGATTCAAAAGGAAACGATGCATAGTGCATATAAATTACTTTTCTTGTCTCAACCCATCATTTCTGCCTCATAAAGATTTTCACTTTTTGTCATTTAAATCATCTTTATCCTTCTGCGTGGCCTGTGGATCATTTTTTTACATGGTGATGTGTCGTTCTTCCTTTATTTATTTATTTTCAAACAGCCTGAAAAAAAAAGAAGAAAATAAAACATATATTCCATAAGGCTAAAATGTGATAAAAAATAGTAGAAAAGATGAATGAATATTGAAGAAGTATGAGACCGAGGATATAATATGATTTAAATGAAGAAGAACGAGAGAGAAGAGAGGGAGCGGGAAAATGAAAGAGAGAGAGAGAGAGAGAGAGAGAGAGAGAGGGAGAGAGAGAGATAGAGGGGGAGAGGGGGAGAGAGAGAGACAGACAGAGAAAGAGAGCGAGAGAAAAAGGAGATAGAGAAAGAGAGACAAAAACAGACAGACATGACAGAGAAAGAAAGAGAGAGTGTGTGTGAGAGAGAGAGAGACAGGGACATAGAAAGAAAGAGAGAGGGAGAGAGAATGGACGAGATACGGAAAGGACATTAAAAAAGAAAGAATGTAACGTAAATAAGGAAAAGTGTAATTAAAAGAGAAAATAAAAAGTTCCAGAGCGCAGAAAAGAATAAAGAAGCTAATAAAAGGCAGGGAGGGTCATCGTCCCGGCTCCAAGCAAAAAAACATAGAATTAACCCATAAACCGCTGAGGGATCATAGTGTGGCTCTATAAGCTGAAACAAATCTGCGTGCACGACAAAAAAATACAGAACAATTATCCATGAACTATCTCCTCAAACATCCATTTTGTACAAATTGTCAATATCCATTCATAATCATATTCATAATGTAAGCAAAGATCGGAAGGATCGTTGTTTTCTGAGAAATTCAATCCACCGTGTTAAGCAGTTTTGGGATTGATAGTACTATAACGCGTGCCACTCACGCGTTCTCAGCTTAAGATAATCTGATAAATACTGGTTTACTGATGGGTGGAAATAGCTTGGTAGTATAAATATAATAAAGCCGGGTAAACACAATAGAGATGAATGTTGATGGGAGGTACTGGATAGGTTAAGGGTGGTACTCTGGAACTCTATTGATTAAGTTTGTTTATTACGAAATCCAAAATAAATCATAGTATATTAACCCATGAACCGCTGAGGTCCACGTTTGTGTACCAGAAGAGACCGGTTCAGATTCAGATTTTCAGATTCAGATATTTTTTATTTTTCACTCAAATCATAAAAATTACAATGTAATATAAACATGCATGAATATAAACGAGAAAAAAAATAAATTGTAAGACAGAATAACAAATGTTAAACATTATCACATATGGTACAAATATATAAACTGGTTACATTTGAAATTATATTGAGGAAAAACAGATTCAAATAGAAATGCAGGTTTCTTGCCATTTAACGTATTAATGCGATATTCATAGTCAATGATAGTCATCATTGTACTACAATAATTCTTGGAATTCAGTTTGCATAAATACTTGTTGCAATTTCGTGCAAGCCTTGTGCAAGGGTTCTGGTCGTCAAGAACAACTTTTGTGCATGTAGAACGCATAAAATATGCAAACCTGCTTGAAATGGTTATATAAAAATAAATATGTTATATGCATAACTAAAGCTTACAGAGCTATTATGCCTGAAACATCATTAGTTGTTAAAACTTATTCACATCTCTGGGCTGAAAACCAATAAATCGATTCACTAATTGATTTGATTTTTACTGATAGCCCCTGATAAAAGCATTCGTTTTGAAATAGAAAATTGACTAAATATAGTAAAATCTATCACCTGTACGCTGTTTGAACTCAAGTTGTCAACATTTCCACAGCAATACTTTTGTAATCATTATGTAAATGAAGATCAAACTGATAGATAGAGGTTTTAAGAAAAAAAATCATCACCAAAAAGGTTCAGTGTTCTTGGGGTTGATAGTACTATAACGCGTGCCACTCGCGTGCAGTCAGCTATAAGTTACGAGGGATTAGGGTTACTGATGGATGGAAATAGCTTAGCAGTAAAAGTGAGAAAGTCAGTTAAATACAATGGGGATTTAGATTAAGAGGGTGGAATTTTGGATTAAGTCTGAGTCTAATTATTTTACTGTTGTTTTTGTATCAAATGGCTGGGCGGTGGTCGGAACTATTTTCCCTTTTTCATTTCTTCTCTCGGTAAACTGGTCAAGAGTATGCCATTGACATGATTAGAAAGTGAAAACGAATTCTTAACGAGATATATTTTTAAGAATCGACTACTTTCGTAATGTATTAAAAGTTTATGCACGCTTTTTTGTCAAACGTACAATGACATTTGTATATCAGGTGAACTATTTGTTCACCTGATATGAAAGAATCTTATTTCAATAGAAGAAATATAAGAAATGTGTGTAGCAAACATTGCTTGTTGCTTGGTTGATCAAGCTACAATGTTTGTCCAACCTAGCAACGTTAATGTATGCACGTAGCATTCTGACTTTTGTACTCTCAATACATTTTGACAGCTGCATGTACATAGGTCGTCTGAGGGCAAACGTAAACAAATCTGAATACATTACGAGAGTGTATAAACTAAAAACAAAAATGTAAAACATGTGGAGTCATTGAAAAGACGATCTATTGAATTGGCGGGTTCACAAATAAAGTAATTTTTGCGCTCCTTGTACTTGATATCCCGGAAGTTTGCCGGAGGCTTGTTTGTCATAGCTATAGGCGGGTTTACTTATATATTCAAATTTATGTGCGTTAAACGTAGTTACGTGGTATTCCATAGACCGGTTGATAACAATAAGACCACAATACTTTGAATCCAGTTTGCATGCATTACTTGTTGCTATGTCGGGCAAGCCTCGGGCAAGCTTTGGGGTTGTCAAGAACAACCTTTGTGTTAGAGGTATGCATAAAATTTGCATCTATTAGTAAACCCGCCTATTAGTAATGTATGCAAACGTGATTCCGAGTGTCGTTCAATAGACCACTTTTATAATGTATTCAAAATTATTCACGTTTGCCCCATAACGAACTAACTATTCAGCTGTCAGAAAAGAGTAAAAAAAATTACACAGAATGCTACTTGCATACATTAACATTGCTAGCTTGTTCATTGTAGATTGACCAACCTAGCAACAGACACTGAATGTCATCCACATTCCTTCCATTGAAATTATTTATATTGGGTGAAGAAATAGTTTGTCATAGTGCGTAACATTTGCATGGATATGCATTACGAAAGTGGTATATCAGCGTGTAATATAGGCCGGTATACTAATAATTTACTGATAAAATTTATGCCATCACTTGCCAACGAACGTAGTTACTTGATATTTCTTAATAATTTGTAATGATTGGGCTGTCATATTTTGTGTCTTGCTTGCATACATTATTTGTTGCTTTGAAGCAAGCTTTTGGTTCATCAACAGCAACCTTTGTGTTTGAAACCGTTGATCTATTTCCATCTATCAGTAAATCAGCCTATTTGTATTATATTAATTTTGTTGCATGTTTTTCACTTGTATAGCTAGTATAGGCCGGTTTACGAACATTTTATTCACGACTCTCGCCAACGAACCTTGCGTGGTATTTCTTAATACCTTTTGCAATAATTGAACTACAATAGTTGGAATCTAGTTTGCATACATTACTAGTTTTTATGTCGGGCAAGCCTCGGGCAATCATTGGGGTTGGCTTGAACAACCTTTGTGTATCGAGTATGCATAAAAGTGTGCATCTATATTAGTAAACCCGCCTATTAGTTTTGAAATTTCCCCTTCATAGACCACTTTCATAATGTATTTAAATTGTATGCAGACGTCGTTGTCAAAAGCAAAATGGAAAAACGCATGTTCACCTGATGTAAATTATTTGTATTGTTAAAGAGGGAGTGTGCGTCATACGCAGAGTATTGCTGCCAGATAATCGTTGGTCAAGCTACAGTGCTTGCCCAGCATAGCAACAATAGTGTGCACAACGTGGATTTCGACATTTGAATTATCTCTACTTGGGAACAGCTCAATACATCTATTGGTTTACTTTTGGTTTACCAATAGATGCAAATTTTATGGGTTTTTTTTCGGGGGGGGGGGGGGGGGGGACAAAGGTAGTTATTGACGACCCGAAGGCTTGCCCGAGGCTCGTCCCACATAGCAACAAGTAATATATGCAAGCTGGATTCAAAATACTATAGTTCAATTATGAGTAAAATTTGCAAAAGTATCGTACTTTGATTGTCTATTAAGGAATACCACATAACTACGGTAGTTGACAGGAAGCTAGCATAAATTTGAATATATTAGTAAACCAGCCTCTTTGAATCGACCACTTTCGTAATGTATTTAAATTTTATGCACGCTCCTTTCTTAAACGCACAATTACAAACTATTCGTTCACCTGCTATCAAACGATCGTATTTCAATAGCAGGAATCCGGATAGCATGCGATGGTTGTTGCTAGGTTGGTCAAGCTACATTGTTTGTCCAACATAGCAACGTTCATGTATGCAAGGGGCATTCTGATTATTGTACTCTCATCACTTTCTGACGGCTGAATACATAGTTCATATTGGGGCAAGCGTAAATAAATTTGAATACATTACGAAGGTGGCCTATTTGATATGACAATGGTCTATTCGACTATACGAGCAACAAGAAAAACCCTTTTGATTCAAAAGATTCTTGGGAATCTGGGTGTGGTGCGCGGAGGGATATTTTAAACAATTACGCAGTTCAGTGATCGAGAAACTTTTTAATGAGGAACGCCTCCAGCTCGATTGAAATGAGAAAAGCCTTAAATATTCGATGTTTCTCTCTTTCCCATCAGTTTATTTCTTGGTTTCGTTGGCACCACATCTTTTCAGTTGTTTTACTCTGATTTGTTCTTACCTCGGTTAAGTTAGCCTTCCAAGTTTTACTTTTTCTTCCTAGAAGTTACTAGACCCAATTTGAATCATGTAAGTATTGTCTTTTATTACACCATTGGTTTCTAGATGTTAAAGTGTTTAACCTTACACAATTTTAAGTCTATTTACGTGATAGAATATCATTATCTTGTTTTCTGCTTATTTTCTTTTACGCCATAATCATCTGGATTATCTAAATGTGATTCCCATCTCGTATCATTCTGGGGCCAATTGCACGAAACGGTCTCGGCTATCCTCCAACGCATTAACTTCTTGTGCCACACTCTGAACATAAATACATTGATACGTCTACGTTGGGAAGTTGTTGGAAATTTAAGACGTCTTAGCAAGAAGAGGACAGCTACGAGACCATTTAGTGCATGTTGTCCCTGATTTCTCGGAAGGCTTGTCGCGAAACTATTATATCGTGATAGAAATGGAGTGGATTTGAATTGATAATTGATTTGAAAAAATGGCATTGCACCGCTGCGACGCGTCGGTATGTTCTAGAGGATATTGGACAACCACAAGTAAACTAGCCTTTTTTTCTTTTACCATTTTAATCTTGATACAGTTACTCGTGTATATAGAAGAAACTTTGTTCGCTTGATCTCGCATACTTGTACGTAAACCATATTTGAATTTTGTTTGCAGAGTTGTTTGGTTTAAGTAAAAAACATATCAAATATCAGTTGTTGCCAATTATGAAAAAAATCTGCAAATAACTATGCATAAAATTGCAGCAATTCTTGTATCTCGTGAACAAAACGATAAAAGGATATAGTTGCACACGCTTCAATAAACCATATTCGTAATGTATTGAAATGTATTCTTCGTGAAATGAACACCGACAAAATATTAATTTGCTCGCCTATATACTTATGTCAATAGAATGTGGTTTGCATGCAGTGATTGTCTCTTGGTCACGTGTTGGTTGTGCGAGCTTCAATGCTGTCTGACCTTGCAACAATTATGCATGCATGTTTCCGACTGTTCTACTCTCATTTTTGACAGCCAAATTCAAAGTTCGTCCCGGTGTGTTAATGGTTAATATTTAGGAAATATCTAAAACCAAATTAATGTATAAAACAATTTTGATTTTTTGATCTTGATAAACCTGGTATAAATAGAACGCAAATGCACGAATGTTCATAACCGGAAATGGGTATCCCTACTCGCTGGAACGTTTACGGTAAACACTGGATAGCGCCATCTGTGGTTCTGATTGTCGGTGGCGAGCAGTATTCCATTTTTCTTTAGACAAATCACTTCCAGATGGATGAGTTTATACTAAAATATTAGCTGCAGTTCGAGGGCAGCCCATAAAATGTGATTATTTATTATTATTTTTTTTTTACATTTTACACTCCCCTTCGGGTCGCCTCTCTCGTGCTTCATTTACGACCATATTCATTTGCTTTAAAATTGTCCAGTAATTTTTTCTCTTGATAATTATAAACTATTTATTCAAAAGATTAAACTTATCACATTAGAAAAAATACCCTCTTTCTCAATCCCGTATGTACTGATCTTTTTTTCAGAATGGCTCAGCTTTTTGCTCTTTGTACCGCATTGGTTCTGTGCGTGGTGGCATGTAGTGCTTATCCCCAGTATGGCATGCGTGGCTACGAGAAAAAGAGTGAGGAGAGACAACTTCTGCTTGAGGTGATGAGGGATCTTCTGCTCGAGGTAAATTTCACTAAACCAATTAAAGGGGAACCAACCCCTGCAATTATTTTGCTGTCATTAAAGTAAGAAAAATCAGATTAACAAACTGAAAATTTGAGCAAATACGGACAACCCGTTCAAAAGTTATGAATTCTTAAATTCCGAGATTTGACGATCACTGCCGCTCATGGGATCCATCCTGTGGTCAACACAGACTGAACATGCTGAATCTGTAGTCATGTCGGACAATTCCTCATTCACTTTGCATGTATAATCTTTAAAAATTGATTAATGCAGAATTTAGGTTACATGCAGAATCAATACAAAAATGCTAAACCCCAAGCAAAAATTTGCATTTTGTTGACTTTTCCGAAAAAAAAGTTTTAAAGTATTGTACAGAGTGAATGAGGAGTTTTCCGACATGACGTCACAGATTTCGTCAAATTTACCGATCGCACGGATCCCCATGAACGCTACAGATCATCGTACCTCTGAGTTTGAAAATTCATAACTTTGAACGGATTGTCCGATTTTGCTCATGTTTTCAGTTTTTTTCATCTGATTATTCTTCATTGAATGAGAGCACGATAAGTCCATTGGATGGTTTTCCTTTAATTGAAAATTTCCTTTAATTGAAGGACATTCAGTTTGACGCACGTTCAATCAATCCAGTAATCCCGTGACAAACAAATTATGACACGTCTCTGAAAAATAACAGATTTGGTACTGTAGTTGGTTTTTGTCAATGAAATGCAATCGTACTACGAGCAATACTGCTTCATAATTTTAAAATGTTGCCCAGGTGTTGAATAAGATTTTATGAACTATTTAAATGATGAGCTTTAATAAAACCACGGAGGAGGGGGGGGGGG
>BQKZ01023942.1:0-16772 GCA_036244855.1 Temnopleurus reevesii | reverse complement strand
TTTTTTCTTCTTGAAACTCTCGCCTTGCAGGACGAGGTTTATTACATCGTATGCTTAGCGAGTTTTGACGTATGCAAAACGAGCTTCCTCAGTACATATCGGCTTAAACGCCCTAGTGTACTTCGTTCATCTTAACCCCGTACTTGAAAAACTATTTACTAATTTGAATGATATTTGAGACTATCACCCGCCTTTATTTTACAGAAAATTCCAATGGATTTGATTTTTGTAGTCACTCAGTTATAGAAACATGTATAATTCTGCAATCTTGAGAATTACCTACTTCGGACTTCTGACATGATTTTATAAGGATCTCCATTTCTCCATAACCGAGAAAGGGAGTCTGATTAAATTGTCTGCATTAATTAAGAACCCTTAATGCCCGAAAACTAAAATGTAAATGATTCACCGCTTTTTTAATTATCGTTGCAGTATTCTGATTGTAATATTTCCCGTTTCATGTTTTCTCTTTTGTTCCAAAAGAATTACACCAATACTTTGCAATACCAAGTTATTTTGTTGAATCATTTTGAATTGTAATTGTAAGGTATCAAAAAGCAACTCATACCTCATATACTTTGCTTTAAAAAAAAACCCAAAATCGAGATATCAGTAAAGCATGTCAGAAGTCCTTGCCTCGAAGTTTCAAAATCAAACGTGGCTTCCATTGTGTTCACGTGCCAAACTTGTAGGAAACGGAAAGCTGACATGTTTAAATAGGTCCACATTCTTCTGCGATCACTGAACCAACTTAAATGTGATTCTCTGCAACATACAATCGCTCTTCACGGGCAACCACTTAATATATATTCGCACATTATCTCTTATCTTCCATTCTTTTCATTACCGGTTAGGTATACCCTGCTACTTCCCCCACGTCTAAACAATCACATATCTCTCTCCCTCTCTCTCTGCCACACACAGACACACACACACACAGACACACACAAACACACACACACACACACGCACATTTTGCCTCTTCTTGTACTTGCCTTATCTTTCTAAAATGAATCCATTTTGCTTCATATCTACTACCTAACATTAATTCCTAATTGTCATTGATTACACACCACAAACAGAAAGATTCCACACTCTTTGATATTATGTTATTTATTTCTTTAATCTATTCATTTAAAGTCCCACATTAGTATTCAGGTTTGAAATAATTATGTTTACAAATGGAATTGGAAAATGAAAAATATCGGGTAGAAATATGAACTGTCACAATATTGCATTATATCAAATATTTTCATATGCACAGTAAAATAGAACAACGTAAAATAGAACAACTTCTAAAATGACAATTGCAGATATCATAACCGCATTATCAAGGAATCCAGCTTCAATTTTAAAAGCGCTATCAAGAGTCATCAGAATATTTTCAAGTACATTTTTCATAGAGACATATTTCTTTTATATACACAGAAATAGAGCGAAAGTAACAACATGACCTGAATATGAATACAAATAATTTAATATCACGAATACAAAATATACAAGCAATAATTTACAAGCGTACCTTCGTAACTGAATATGAAAAATCTAAATATAAAATCAATTGCATCCAAAATCTTGATAATGAATTTTTATAGGCCGGGCATTACTTCACAGTCCACAACATATTTTGTAATTGGGTAGAACAATGCGCAACTGCGGTTTCGAGGAAAGGCTACAAAAATGTTCTTCGGAGAGCCAAATACATGTAAATTTCAATCTACACATTTCTTCTGGTCATCCCCTTTAGAAAGCGCATAAGAATGTACGAGAATAATGTATATCATCATGGATAGAGCCTTTACGTTTTAATAAATTTGGAGGTGATTTTGTGGAAATCATCTAATTTATGTACATCTAAAGTAGCCGTACCAATGGTTTTATCACTCTCATCCTCTCTGCATCCGGAATGTGAGCATTCATTTCTAACCTTATCAGTGTCTTCATTGCATGCAACGTCATCAGAAGCACAATCCTCTGATACAGGCTTGTGGACTGGAGGCTTGTGGGCTGGAGGCAGGTGAAATGTTGGAACAACAGGTGTGTTTGTATTGACAGGTGCCGCAGAGACCAATGGTGGTATAGATGTAACTTTTGCTGGAGCATCTGGGATAGGCATATGTGCCCTTGGAGCAGGTGGAGGAAGATGTGCTGATGGACTTTGGTATAGTGCAGTTAGAGGATCAACTGTGACGGTTGGTACTCTTGGTGCAAATGGCCTGTGGACTGGAGGAGCTAAAAGGCCTTCTGGGGCATGATTAGTGACACCACTAAGATTCGGTTCTGGAGCATTAACAAGATGCAACGTTTCGATGCAATCACTGACTTCATCGCTAGCATCACAATTCAACCCATAAGTTGCATCTGCGGTGATGACACTGCCGGATTTCTCATCACTATCTTCTCCCTTACAACGTTTAGAACTACTTGAAATAACTGGAGGAGATGCTACCACAGATGACCTAAATCTTTGAGTAGAAGAGCCAAGACCGGGGACATCTGGGACATTACCAGGAGGTGGAGGTGGAGCAAATGGGAACGCAAATCCTGGAGAAGCAGCACCTGGTGGAAATACAAAACTAGCTTCGACTTTCGGAGGTGCAGGAAGAAATATCCTTTGTTGAAGAGAGGCATACCTGAAGCTTTGAGAAGGTGCAAATGCAACGGCACCACCAGGAGCTGATACAGGAGGTCCAATTGGTCCGCCAAATCTTGCAGGAGGTCTTTCATAACCTGTCAAGATACATGCAGGGCATAAAAAAGATAATCTTATTAATTTTTCCTTAATCTCCTAATAAAAATACAATTATCTAATGACGATCAAATTTCATGCACTCTGCGAAACTGCAGGTACTTCTCACCTTTACATGCATGTGATCGACATGATCATCACAAAAGGTTTGGATATTCAGAAATATCCGTCACTAATTCAAGGGGAACGTTATAAAGTTATATTTATTAGATATAACTATAAGCTGAACTGTATGTTATGCAATATACCTTGAGGTTCAAAGTTGTATGCTTCTTCACCGCTTTCAGAGTTGTGATCGGAGCTAGCATCAAACTCGACAGCTGGAGCCTGCCCAAGAACAGGGTCTATCATAATGACAAAACATGGGAAAAATAAAGTGCAGTTCTACGTGTATCAGAAACTTTCAGCGCCTTAAGCACCAATAAGATGCACATGTGCGCTTAGTAGTCATCATTATCATTATCATTAGTATTAGAACCATATAATCTGCCATACAAATTCATATGTTTAATCTAAATACCAAAATATGGCATACTTACTTGGAGCCCCTCTAACACGTAGTGACGTTGGCAGCATCAGGACCAAGAACAACTCCATCAACAGACTCGCCCCAACCATGGTCACCAAATCTAGGCCAGAAATGTAAAAATAAAATCATTAAAAAATTGAATACATATTGTAACTGAAAATCTCAGCTTTCTTCTTTAACAAAGCACAATTCAAAACTTAGGCCAATACCTACATTAGGGATTTCAAACAAATTGAATTATGGTGCTGCCGCTGGTTCAATTGATGCATCTATACCCTTAAGGTGTGTCTGCATCCTAAACGGTGCTTTTATTTTGTATCCGCGGGACGATACTCCTATATTTGTACCAGTCAGCTAGTGGTCGCACTCCTAACATGCCTCAGGATGTAAAACTTCACCGTAATTTATACATTAGTATGGATACATGTGAATAGCTAAGTGAGGATTTGAATCTTCTTAATTGTTTACATCTAGTATATAGATCATGATCAACGATACCTAAATGCAAATTCTGTACTTACCGAGTTGTACGTGAATGAAAAATTAACAAATTTCATCTGAAACTCCTGTTCTGTCAAGCAGTGAAAAGCGATTAGTGAAAATAGAGTAATCTGTCCGTTGATATTTATACGGGTTTCATGGCGACATATTGGGGATTACTGAACGGAATCAATAAGTATCAATTCAGCTACTGTTTTGTTGTGCGTGAGATTATAACTGCGATATTAATCAATGGATTTAGACAAAAAATGGTCAGAGTGCAATTCAATGAGTAATTTTATTGAACTCCTTCTTTCGACGCATAATTGGTTTGAGAACGCTTCTTCATTTTTTCACCTATTGTCATACATGCAATCAATTCACATGATAGGAAAAACACATAGGAACCTTCATGATATGTTATGTAATGCCAAGGAAATTTTTAACCTTCTTTCTCCTCAAAATTAAGGATTACAGGCGCACGCACAAACACATAACATAAATTTAAAAAAAATTCACATAAAAAACACGCGTGCTAATTCCGTTCATATAATAGGTTGTCATCTTCCCAAGTTGATTGAATCAAGCCAATTATTATCTAATAACATTCTCATTTCAGACGTGTTGCAATTATCTTAACTGGGGATCTACAATGAAACCATCATGTTTGATTGTAGATATCATTTAGACATCCAAATGTATCGATTCCTTATCCGCACCAACTGTGTAGAATCCCTTAGATCAGTCAGCCATCTTCAAGTTTGAGTGCCTATGTCCGAGACAACGCGACGTTGAGTTTTGATCGATTTTCCTCCAATCTAGATAGATCGTAATTCAACAACTTCCGAGAAGGGATATGGTACGTGGTTGTGTCTCATTGTAAATGTTCATTTGCGGGAATAAACTTGAATGCATAATTAACCTCATACGGACCATCAAAATGAGTCTTAATGTGTTTTTTATCAGAGTCTGAGTGAGCTCATTATACCTGTAAACCTTTCCTAGTGGTATCAATTTTATTCAACATTTTCAAGGAGCCGCCCGGCCTTTAAGTGCCATTTTTCTAAAGCAGTCATGGCTCTTGCGACCTTTGGCCAAAACCAATGAAAAGTCATGGACATGTCTCTAATATATTAGATTAAATTATTATTTATTTATTTATTTATTATTTATTATAGTCTTCTTTAATAACAGGGTGGGTGCATTCAGTTATAAAAACTGCTTTACAAGCACGCCCTGTGTACAATGAATATATACATACAATGAAAAATACAATGAATAAAGATGAATATAAAATACATTATCATTCAAATACATAATTAAAATACAAAACAGAGAGAACATTACATAAAATTAGATTGCCACTTTGGAGTCTATTTGAAAAGACACCTCCCCCTCCCCTTGTGAAATCACTTGGAAGTAAAAAGTTACAATTTGGAGGAAAGAATTACAATAAATTTTGGGCAGTTTGACATGCACGCTTAAAAGGTGCCAGAGAATCTAATAATTGTGGAGTAATGGGAAGTTTATTAAATAAGTAACTAGCTTTGTACGAAAAAGATCGTTTTTTAAATTCAGTTTTGGGATTTAGTCTGTTTTATGTTCTATGAACCATCTTCTATCATGAACCTTTTTGGATTAGACTAACCTGTCAGTTAAAGAAAACTTGACTAAATGAATAAACAAAAAATAATTAAACATTTCAACCCATGGGATAAGCGTGCTCTCATAAATGACGAAAAAGCGAATGAATGAACTGTGAAAATTCCCAATGATAACATGATCGCTGCTGCTATAATGGGGGTCAAATCCTCATTTCACTTCGTATATAAATTATATAAAAAAATAGATAAATGAGAAAATGAAAATAAGGGGTCAACAAGATCTTTTCAACGCATACTCGGAATTGAGAAAGATATATCTAATCCTCAAAGCTCAAGTAAAGTTTTGTTGAAGCGAAAATTGTTGTCCCCAAATAAAAGGAAATAATCTTCATAGTATAATGAAAATATTGCACACGAGTGTGAAAAATAAATGAGTTTTGGTAAAGCTACAACGTAAAATATGTAAATAAATCCCAGTTTCTGGTAACACGAAACTGTTTCAATTCAAAATAACATTTATTTTTTTCCTTCAACAAACAATACATGTTATTTTGAATTGAAACAGTTTCGTGTTACCAGAAACTGGGATTTATTTACAGAATTCGATGAAAGTAATAAGATTCAATATTTGTGTATACATTTGTATTATTCTTTTGTCAAATCTCGGAAATATCTATCACACGCCCGATAATAGAGAGAATATGATTATTGATCGAAACGCTGTCAGTTTTGCTTAGTTCCTGTAATAGCCTTAAAACTTCATCGGCGATTAAAAAAAAACATAACCCTGTCATTAGTCGTATGGGTTTTGAAAATTAAAATGGGCAAGCAACAGGCGTATATCTCGTGGACGAGATGATGGTAACCCCCCTCCCCCCAAAAAAAGAGCACTTTCAAAGTTTCAAAGGGGGTGGGGCAATCATTGCAAACGTGTATACAGGCAGAAGAGGGCAGTACGAAGACACATTGCGATTACGTGCCATTTTGTTCAGGAGAATATAATGCATTTAATAGTTTTCAAATCGTTAAAGTGCAAACAACTTTCTTAATTGATCAACTCTTTCACATATCTTCCTTTTATATCGAGACTTTCCCGCAATTTTTACCCTTAAAAGGTATAGATGTGTCTTAGAACAGGGAATATAGCAAAACTTGCAAAATTCAACAGGGTCCGGATGCGAGACAGCCTAAAATGTCGATGCCAGTTATCGACTAATTTGACTGTAACACGATATAAACTATTTTCGAAAAGTTAAGTGGGCCACAGACAATAGATCCGTACGCCGTTTATTCAACTGTGCGGACACAACAATCGCAAGCTAGTTCCGATTTTATTATCATTACAATTAAGGACCATCGCATTTGCGTTCAACTTAATTTTTCGAAAATAGTTTATTTTGTGACAGATTTAGATGGTGATGTTTGTTGATGATAATATGAATAATGCCAATAAGAGTAATCATGATAATATTAATATTAATATTTCCATAATAATAATGTTATAGCCGATATAAAGCTTGGGTAAATATCAAGAAAGGCGATTTATACCGTATGTTTATTATTACATATAGATTTTAAATAAATTTCGATTCTTTTTGAAAATTTGAATTTGACTGTTACATCACATTTAGTGCCCTTTTAACGAAAATGTGTTTGTTTGCTTCTGATCTGGCATATGCTAGTTAATTCAGATATTTGACAAGAAAATGATAATACACAAACATTAACTTATGAAATTTTCATTCAATTCTATATATGGGAAGATGTAAATTATCAAGAAAGAAAATATTGATCCATTTTGTTTGCGCATTTTCGTTTATAACTTATAAACATTCATATTTTCACACTATATGTTGTATATACACTCATGATACTTTATTCNCTCTCTGTCTCATTCTCATTTTATCTGTTTTCCCTCTCATCAGTCTCATATTATTTATGAAGCGTAATGAATTAATAAAAATCTTTAATTGACTTTTTGACAATTTATTAATTGTACATACTTAATACATAAACATATTTCATAGATGGATATAATAAACATGAATTTATTTAGTAGAAAATGGTTAAAAACCAATGCAAATACAAATCAAAGTACGAATCGAATCCCTACACACTTTGTCATTGTGTATGTGAATTCGAACATCGGATGAGGTTTGTCATAAAATCAGTATATAACTGATCAGAATAAATTAAAATTAATAAATAAGAAATAACAATACATAAGGATTCCTTTTCAAAGAGATCATTCCCAAGTTTCATTAACTCGTCACGAGTCATTTCATAATTTCTATTATTACATTTCGTGCATGCGAGCTTCTATTTGGGTCGTGCGTTCTCGATCTCAACGGTTGAACTGCGATGGTATCGATGATGATGTCTTCTGTGTGCATCGATGATCACTTCTTCTAAGGAGACACCTTTCGTAGAGCGGTAGCTGTAATAGGGATTAAAAGCATATGTTAGATTTAGACAAACACGTTCAAGTGTGATATATGTTTGCATCGAGCGGGCTACTCGGTGCAAATAATAACCTATCATTTTGTAATACGTATTCAGCAAGACAGGCACATGCATTGTACAGTATATTTTGAGACTGAGTTAAACCACAGACGTGACAATGAAGATTTATCTTTGAAAATGTGACAATAAATGTCCCTACACGTAAATTACTTGCATAATTTAATTGCGCAACAGTGCATCACAATGTGGGAAATTTATGATTTGATTCGCTGGGGAAAGATATCATGTCTTACCATTGCCATTGTCATCATCTTTGCAGACGCCAGACTCGGTACATTCCTCTCCTCCTGTATCCCCTCCGTCACCACCTTCCTCACATCCAACATCACCACCTGTGCATCCTCCAGTAGGACCCTCCGGTGCAGGTGCAGCGGGAGCAGCAGGTGCAGCAGGAGCCTTTGGTGGGGCTGGTGCAGCTGGGGCGGCTGGGGCAGCTGGAGCGGCTGGAGCTGCTGGAGCAGGAGCATGGGGTGCTGCAGGGGCTGGAGCACGTGGTTCTGCTGGTGGACTCGGAGCACGAGGTGCTGCAGGTGGTGCTGGAGCTCGTGGTGCTGCTGGTGGAGCTTGAGCGGGTGGAGCAGCAGGCGCTCCTGGTGCACGAGGGACTGGTGGTGGTGCTGCACCTGGCACTACTACACCAGTGGGAGCAGTAGCATCAGATTCCTCATTACTTCTGCTATCCTCTCCATCATTTTCGGCGTCACACCCTTCTCCAGAATCCCCACACCCACCATCTGCAGGTGCAGCTGGTGCAAACGCGGGGGCAGCTGGAGCGAAACCAACGGGAACTGCCGCACCTCCAGCAGTAGCACCATCACATCCTTCTCCACTACCGGATCCATCGCATCCTTCAGCATCAGCTGCAGCTGGAGCAACTGGAGCAGCAGGAACTGGAGCGAAGGCACCGGGATTTGTTGCACCTCCAACAGTACCAGCGTCGCATCCTTCACCGCTTCCTGATCCATCACATCCTTCAGCACCACCTGCGGTTGGAGCGTATGCGGGTGCTACTGGGGCATAGGCAGGAGCAGCTGGGGTGTAGGCGGGAGCAGCCGGTGCGTAGGCGGGAGCGGCTGGAGCATAGGCAGGAGCAGCCGGAGCATAGGCAGGGGCAGCCGGGGAGTAAGCAGGTGCAGCTGGAGCAAATCCTACAGGAACTGCGGGAACCGCTTCATATCCTGCATGAATAAGGCGTCAAATTTAACAATTTATTTTCATGCATATTTTGACACAACCTTTCATGTTTTCATGTATCACGATGCTAAAACCAATTTGTCATCTCGGCCATGCTGACCTGAGAGGGTTGGAGTTCACTTTTGTAGAAAAAAAAAACCTGGGTGGGGGTACTAAATAATAAGAGGGTACTAGAATGGCTGCAATAAGTAGAAGTACAACAATAACAACAACAACAACAGCAACGAAACTTCATGAATTTGTATTTCCATATAATTTTTATTTAAATTCTAACTTAAACCTTTTGCACACCACTGCACGATTTTACCACGATCCAAATTTGTAAGATTTGATATGAATATTGAAATATGAATGACCAATGAATAGCCATCTGAAAAATCGAATCTGAGATTTATTGTTTTCTTTAGGGTTTCAAATACCTCTTTTGTTTGTCTGACACTACTTTAAGTCGAATTTGATCTTTATAAATATAGAAAACAAGCATCGTAAACAGTTTCCTTATTACCCTGGTTTCATCAATCTGTTTTGAGATTTACGTACAACTCTATGAACGACGTGTGCCCCCTTTCCTGCTCTCAATGCTGTCACTAAATCGCACCTGAAAGGGCCATGATTCGTTCATAGAGCCGTATGCATATCTACGAACAGTTTTACTAAACAAACCCAGTTTCGCGTAATCTATATTTTTAATAAATGTTAATGATGGATTCGTTTAAATTTTCACAATTCAAATAGCACCGATTCGATGAGTTTTAACACTGGTGGGTTTTTTTTTAATGACAAATATGTAATAATTTCTTTAACATACTGCTCACCTGGCATATTAGTACTCACCGTAATATTCTTGTCCGTATTCTTCACTGCTATCACTGTCATCGTAGTAGACGTATTCAACAGCTTCTGTAGCAGCTGGAGCATACTGGACAGCAGGAGCATAACCAACAGCAGGAGCGACAGGAGCATAACCAACAGCGGGAGCGGCAGGAGCATAACCAACGACAGGAGCGTATCCCACAGCAGTACCAGTAGCATCATATCCTGTTTCTCCACTGGTATCACCCACTCCTGGTGCGTATGGGACAGCCGCCGATGGTGCATAAGGAGCAGCGACGGGAGCGTACGGCACTGCTGGAGCACTCGGAGCAGCAACGGGAGGAGCATATGGAGCTGCAGCAACAGGTGGTGCCGCCGCTGGAGCACTTGGTGCAGGAGCACTTGGGGCTCTCGCCGGAGAATGGCTGCATGCACCAGCGTGTGCAACCTGGACGCCACCGTTTCCATTCGTGCTATCGTCGTCATCATCAACATCACAAGCATCACTGTATGTAACACCGTTATCACCACATACCGTACCGCTTACTCCACGTGAACATGTGTTGGAATCTGAATGGTGAAGACGATCAATAAAAAAAAAAACACGATTATATAAATTTAAATTATATACTTCAGAATGATATATCGGTATCGGCATTTCGTGATTGATATGAAGATATAAATTTCTTTCACTTTTCATTTCAGATAATAAACATAATTAGTATTTGAGGATACTAAATAATGTGGGGGAGGGGCTAAGTTTAAAGATTGCAAGATAAATGAAAATAAATCTACATACAAGAATGTTGGCCCTTTGTTTTTGTTTCTGTTTTTTTAATATATTGGGAGAAATCACAGGTTAAACTATGACAGACGGGAGAAAGATGGATGCTAAAAACTTATACTTACATGGAGCACCGTTTGACAGCAATGCAGTGAATAGGACGATGCCAAGGCAAGCCAATACGTTTGTGGTATGCATACTTGGAATCTATCGGTGATAGTAGAAAACAGAATACAGCAATTATGTATAATTAAATGTTAACGTCTCAATTCGCAATTCTCTTATGTCGCAATTCTCGTTTCATATAAACATAAAGCAGCATTCCATAATGATAATTGAGAATAAAAATCGTTTATTTCTTACCACTTTCTTGAATATTCAGCGCAAAGAAAGATTCACAATGCTGCTTTGATTCTGACTGCTTGTGAGACTTCACAGAAGCAACTGATGACTTTACCAAACTTTGCTCAGCTTATATACTTTCAGCAAACAGTCATCTGCAGACAAGGATAAACTTACAAATTTGCATATGCAAATTAAGATTGTTTTCTTTTCCAATATGCATACGATTATTATCAATAAAATGTGTATTTTCCTGAGTGTGTAACATAAGCTTATTTCAAAGATGTGTAACTCGCGAAAGTTCGACGGACTGAATATCGTAAAGTTTAAATTTTCTGGAAAATAAAGGAGTTATTGATTGTAATCAATACTTCTCTTTATCATAATATACTAAGAGACCTATTATATGTTCACTTTCTTCCTGTTTTGTCGCTACAAGTTCAAATATCATAATTGATCTAAAGCTTAGAGCTTCCATTTGCTTAAGTTAGGAAGTCCTCTTTTAATACACACGCGGATATCTTAATACATCGCTAATCCTTCTTTGATTGAAATAGGATAAATAGAACGTTGTTAATCCAAGTTTCGAGCAATTTCCCCAGGTAATAAGTTTTTGAAATGTTGCCTTTTATCTACCAACATTGCTGCATTACACATATTTTCTTCAGACCTGTAAGATGTGATTATAAAATCGGATCTCCCTATCCCTTTTGTAATACGGTAACGACAACCGTCTTGATTTATTTTTTTTTATTTCATTGATTTGAATCATAATGAATATAAAGCATTCACATTTGTAATTCAGTGAGCAAGGAACAAATTTCATATTTAGAAGTACATTATAATCTTTAAATGAGCATAATATTAATTTCCTATGTCAATGAAGTTTGAATAAATAAATTTCCCATCCTAATCCGATTAAATATTCTCATACGAAATATATATGAAATATACCAATTAAAGGGTCAGAGCATTTTTAATGCCACCAACCTTCAATCTTTCAAATATTCTATTTGGAATGAATAATCAATTTTGCATATCAATTTTTTTTAAAAAGTCACTGCGTCTAACAAATGGAATATACACTCTTAAGACAGAAAGTTCTATTTTGGTCAGGCGATGAACTAGAGTGTTCTTATTAACAGATGATTACGTATGATATGTAAGAGCCATGCATGAATCAAAACTAATTTTCAAAACAATGACAAATATTCGGAAAGACTAAACCTCCGCATATCCCTGAGATAATAGAAACTCTTTAGATACATGAATTGAGGAATATCGTATTTGCCCCTGGGTGAAAATTTGCACGGGGGTCCGCTCGCTATTCATAAGTACCGCTATTCATAACGAAAAATTATTCATAAGGACCGCTATTCATAATAACTCATAAGGGTCGCTATTCATAAGGGCCATTGTTCATAAGGATCGCCATTCATAATAACTCATAAGGGTCACTATTCATAATACGGAAAAGGGTCGCCATTCATAATACCAAATTAGGGTCGCTATTCATAAGAGTCCCTATTCATAAAACAAAAAGAGGTTCGCTATTCATAAAGGTCATTATTCATAAGGGTTGCTATTCCTAATTGAAGAAGAGGGTCGCTATTCATAAAAAAATCATAAGGGTCGTTATTCATAAGAATCAATATTCATAAGGGTCACTAATCATAATCAGAGAAGAGGATCGCTATTCATAATCAGAAAATGGGGTCGTTATTCATAATAGAAGAAGAGGGTCGATATTCATAATCAGAAAATAGGGTCGCTATTTATAATAGAAGAAGAGGGTCGCTATTCATAATCAGAGAATGGGGTCGCTATTCATAATAGAAGAAGAGGGTCGCTCCAAGTTACAATAGCGAGCCTATTTCCCCATTATCAATAGCGACCCTATTACCCCATTATGAATAGCGACCCTATTTCCCCATTATGAATAGCGACCCTTATGAACAATGGCCTTTATGAATAACGACCCTACTTCCTGATTATGAATAGCGACCCTATTTCCCCATTATGAATAGCGACCCTTATGAACAATGGCCTTTATGAATAGCGACCCTATTCTCCCATTATGAATAGAGAAGCTCTTCTCCCATTATGAAAAGCGACCTTTATGAATAACGATCCCTATTTGTTATTATGGATAGCGAACCTCTTTCTGAATTATGTATAGCGACCCTTATGAGTTATTATAAATAGCTGTCCTTATGTATAGTGACCCTTATGTGTTGTTATGAATAGCGACCCTCTTTTCCTATTATGAATAGCGATCCTTATGAATAATTGTCATTATGCCTTTATGAATAGTGACCCTCTTTTCACTTTATGAATAGCGACCCTTCGGTATAGGAATTTACATGTTATGAATAGCGGTCCTTATGAGTCATTGATCCTTATGAATAGCAGTCCTTATGAATAGCGAGCTTACCCCTTTGCACGATACTGCCTTGGTTGTGGTTGAGTTTGAAATGGTCGACCCATATACACTCAATGAAAAGGTCCAAATTGGAACAAGGATGAGCAAAATGGACGCAATATAAGGCAAATGGGAACATGCATGTTAGTTGGGTATAATTTCGCCCTGTATTTGGGGAAATATGCACAATGTAAAATATGTTAATTATGCACAATACTGAGTACGTTATAACCACTGTCATTGTTCAATATTTCCAAATTGGGGGTTCAGTAAGATATAAAGGTACACTGCTTGGGACATCTTTCGAATATTGCACACTGGGCATTTGATGCAGTAATTTCGCATTCCTTTATATAAAAAGTTGCAAATTTGCAGTGTGTTAAAAGATGAAGGCGGATTTTATCTTTTCTCAGAGCAAATACAGGTTGTGCATTTACAAAAATATTTGACCTACTGCTATTAATACACTCAACATTTGTTATATGCATGTTGTTACGCAGCCATCGACACACGTTCACAAACGTTACTGGTAAGTTACTCACGAGTCGAAATGCGTCGAGATAGTTTCTAGTTTTTCTACAAATGTATTCATAATATATGAGTAATGTGTGAACTTAGAGTTATCGTTGGATATAAGTTGGGAACGCCGATGATACACTAAACTTTGGTCGAAATACGCTACTCGTAAGTGTTCAAATCGTTTTGGAAAACACTATACATACTGTACGTCCAAAATTCATCTTATATATGTCGGGCATAGATAGACTAAAACGTACAGGTATGATAAGTACTTGCACGTACGAGTAATATACGAGTAACGTTTGTGGACAATTGCGTAACGTTCATTTAACTTAAGCAGGGTGTATGAGTTATACGTCGGTCTAATGTAAAAAACTGTCGTTTTTTCTTGAAACTATCGCCTTACAGGACGAAGTTTATTCCATCATATGCTTAGCGAGTTTCGACATATGCAAAACGAGCTTCCTCAGTACGTATCGGCTAAAACACCCCTAGTGTACTTCGATCAACTTAATCTTGTAAAGATACTTCCAACTAGAAGTGAGTTTTTAAAGCCATTAAAAGAAATTATCAGAGAGATGATGTCCTGCACACTTTGGTAATTTGATTTTTTTTTTATTGTACCAAGATTTAAATATACAATCAATTAACTTACACTGTACATTTCATATTGTATTGCGGAGACTCAACAATTAAGGAATTTATTAAGTATCTCCCTAAAATACAACCAGGCTTTCGTCAATGAATACTTGAAGAATAATTTACTAATCTGAATAATATTTGAAACTATTACCTGTCTATATTTTACAGAAAATTCCAATTGATTTGGTTTTTGTTGTCACTCACAAATAAAAACATCTATAGTTCTATAATTTCGAGAATTGCCTACTTCGGACTTCTGACAGGTTTCTATAAAGATCCCCATTTCCTCCAAAACCGATGTAAAAAATCTGATGAAACCATCTGAAGTAATTAAGAACGCTTAATTCCCGACAACTAAGATGTAAATGATTCACCGTTTTCTTAAATTATCATTGCAGTATTCTGATTGTAATATATCTCGTTTCATGTTTTCTCTTTTGTACCAAAATATTACACCAATACTTTGCAATACCAGTTTATTTTATTGAGTCATTTAAATTGCAATTGTAAGGTATTACAAAGCAACTCTTCCCCCACAATTTGCTTTAAAAATCCTCATTGGTTGTTGAGAAATCGATATATCAGTCAAGCATGTCATAAGTCCCTGCCTCAAAGTTTTGAAATCAGACGTTGCTTCCATCGTGTGCACGTGCCAAACTTGTAAGAAACGGACTGCTGACATGTTTAAAAAGGTCCACATTCTTCTGTGATCACTGAACCAAATTAAATGTGGTTCACTGCAACATATGTGTTACAAGTTTTAATGCCATTCTATTGAATATCATATTGATTTTTAAGTCCTTTTTGAAGTTATCAAAGACAACAGCTCGATTGTAGTTTTGGGGACACGCGGTATTGGAAAGAAGGATAAAGAAATATCCTAAAAAGGGCTGACAAATTGAATTTTAACCGCATATTTTGGCAACCTGTGATAGCTGGGCCCCGTTAGATAAGGCTTTCGATCGTACGATTGATATCAATCGCAAGTCTGTGGGAAATCATGTACTAAAGTTTGCGACTAATCGCAAACTTGTCCCTGGTCAGATATACGAACACTACCGGTACATTTTGGTAAAGTACCAAAATGCGCAATAAATATTCTCACAACATGCACGAGGACTTAGTTTGGGAACCGCTTAACAATCTAGGACTCACGAACGGCTACCGTATGCACTGTGCCCCCAACAATTTCCGGCCTTTTTTTGCTGGTCCTGTGCACACAAATTGACAGGGAACACGATTGGCTAAGGCTTAATTGGTCAGTTTTTGCTCAAGTCGTTTCCCTGAAAATTTCTGAGCTTTATGACCTTAAAATAAAGTCAACTTGCGATTGAAATTTAGAATGGAAATACGCTTGTTGATCACCGAAACTTAATAAAGGTTCCGAAAATAATAGTTGCAAACATGCACATCGAATTTTCGCAGTGTCATTAATTGGTAAATGCTAAACAGGAAATTGAGAAATCATTTACATCACAGCATATTTATTAAAAATTTCCCTACACAAAACTTCGTTCATTAATCATTCCATTCACCCATTCATCCATTCACTCAATCTCATTCAAGTCCACAGTTTAGCAATAATCCTGCAGGAAATCAATGTACAAATTTGCCACTTCTGCCTACAGACACCCTTGTCTTCAATTAGGAGTTACTGAGCAATGCAATGAGTTGTCAAACAATCGAGGTAAAACCGTATGATCTCTTTTTATAGAAATAAATACTCGTTTAAGTGGTATAATATAATGCCACAGTAAATAGCCATATTTGTTTGTATTTGGAAAATCCCCTTTCTTTACTTTTTTGAGGGTTTTGGTTTTGGGACACGTATCCAAGACTCGTTCTGTTTGCGCAGAAATTTGCACGTACAATCGAACTCAAGTCCATGAAGTCGGACAAACTCAGGTTGAGCCAAACTCCTATGAATTAACATACAATCGCTCTTCACGGGCAACCATTTAATATATATTCGCACATTACCTCTTATCTTCCATTCTTTTCATTATACCCTGCTACTTTCCCCCGTCTAAACAATCACACCTCTCTCTCTCTCTTTCTCTCTCTGTCACACACACACACACACACACACACATACACACACGCACGCACGCATGCACACACACACATACACACACACACATTTTGCCTCTTCTTGTACTTGCCTTATCTTT
>BQKZ01023269.1:0-10979 GCA_036244855.1 Temnopleurus reevesii | reverse complement strand
TTGGGGCACCATGGGCCAAATCACAGCAGCTTATACCAATCCTTGGGGGTCATTAACCATAAACGTCTGTAGCATGCCAACGTCCGCCGCCGTTTTGCTCTAAGGCCCTTAAAACAGGAATAAGCAGCCTTTTTAATTCCCCAAGGGTACTTCCCGTCCCCATCAACAGATCAACGGGTTGCGGCCGCGGAGCGGCAAGATGTTTACGGGGATATGGATATTCATTAGGGTAGAAAGCGGCGAGGGCCTTGAGGTAGCCTTTTTCGGGAAATCTAGAGAAAATAGCACCCTGCAGATAAAAGTTTCAGGCGGAGGAAACTGTGTTCAAGTGATCTTAAAACATCCAATGGGTTTTGGAGGGCTACTAGGCGAATTTGGTAGTCTATTTTGATATTCTGTCGTAGAGAATAGCCCGACATGATTAATAGAAGAGTACGTACGTTTGAATTATATCTGTGTCGTGTAAAACAATACCCTTTGTGATTCACTTCGTAGAAATACACGAATGGTATATAAAGGAACTTGTCCTATTCTGTGGCAATGACTGAATTATCTCGAAATCCCACTTTTATGGTGTTTTAAGCTTTGCTGGGGGTAATTTATACATCTCATAACTCACAGACCGTACATTTGTTTCTTCTCGTTTTTAGCCCACGTCAAATCAAGGGACAGTTGCCAAGCCATTTGTCAACTCCACAAAGACCGTCCGGCGACCATTTACTGCACCAAATGCAATGATTTCTACTGCAATCCCTGCCATCTTGAACATCACAATGGCCATCAGTTTAAATCAGCGGAGGGTGTGGAGACCGGCAGTGAGAAGGTGATTGAGGAAGCCCTCGCAAAGATCCCTGATATTGCAGAGGAGTTATTGGAATGTCGTCGTCGCTTTTCTACCTCGCCTACTTTCGGTGCCCGGAAGAGACTCGTTGATGATCTACCCAACCAAATCAATGCCACTTTTGTGGATCTTGTTTCACAAATGACAAAGCAGAAAGATGTTGCTTTGGAGCAAGTACGGCTGCTTCAGTCTCTCTATGACACGGACGTAGAGGGCGCAAGTGGTCTATTCAAGGAGCTGATAAATTCCCTCAGGGAATCGAAGAAGATTCTCGCACGCGATCTCGAGAATGGTGAGAACATTCAGGGAGAAACTGAAAACCGTGAAAGGTTGGAACATCTGGCCAGGCTGGAGCACGCCCTCAAGAATGAAGGTATCCTACAAAACATCGAGAAGCTACAATTAGTCTTTGTTCCAGACGAAGTTGCCAAGTTCGGTCGTATTCAGGACAATGCAGGCTGGCAGAGGGACAAACGCGTCTTCAAATTTCAACGAGATAAAGTACAAAACTTAAACTGTATGACAAAACTTCAGAATGGGCATATCGCAGTCTCATACATAAACGGAGGAATAGACATTGTTGATTTAGAAACAAATTCCACGACAAGAATTCTACCTGACACGGAAGTTTGCTTCATGGATCAACTACCCGATGGTAGATTGGTAGTATGCAAAGGACCGTCTAGAAAAATGGCGATATACAATCTCGACGGCACGGCCGATCCAACTGAATTCCCCACCGAAGCAGAAGAGTCTGTCGTGTCAATACGCGTATCAGCGTCAGGAAAAATCTTCAGGGGTAATTGCAAGAAAAAAGAGGTCTTGGAGTTTGATTCTAAAGGCGGGAAGCCTGTCAAAGCACCCTGCAAGACTAAACTTGCGCCGTGGCTACTGCTCCCGATGCCTTCGGGAGACGTGGCCTACACGCAATGCCAGTTCGGTATCCCTGACGCAGTTCGTTTGTTGACGACCGATGGTAAGGACCGGAAGCTGATCGGAGGCTCATATACACACTGCCCATTCAGTGCTTGTGATGACGATGGGAACATCTTCGTTGCCTCCGTGTCCCACGACGGGCGCATGTCCATCACCAAACACTCACCGGACGGTTCCGCGATAGAGAACGTTGTAGAGAGGATGGAAGTGCATAGTCATCTGCCGCGCTGGAATACCTGGATACAGGTTGTGTCTCTGTCAGACCATCGAATCGCCGTTGCCGACCAGGAACAGGTTTATTTCTTCCAACGTCGTCCAGCTTTCGCCGAGCTGAAAAGCCTCCTGAACTAAAATGCGCGCTGGTCAGGTTTTGATTTTCATTGACGTTAACTCTGGTTAACATCATAGGAGGTACCTGGTACTGCATCATAAGAAACACACCATCCAGTGTAATAATATGTAATATCAGGAAATATTTGATATACGGAAATGAGTGTCCCGACTACGTACGTGACTTGTTTCCTGTGAAAACTGCGTCGCGCCATCTGCGTTTCTCAATTTTATCTCATTGTCAGTGGCGAGAATTCCTTTGTTGTGAGTTCTGTTCCATTTTCATTTTTTTCTTCATTTAAACCAGTGACTACTGGATTCTGGAACTCACATAAACTTTGTAAAAGGCCCTACCGGTTCTACTATCTGACTATAGTCAGTACGGAACTTAAGCAAGAGGACGGAAGGGCTGATCAGGACGTTATTTCTCAAGCGCGGGAAAATCTAGCGGGCCGCTAAGGTTGTGAACGTTATTTCGGGACGGTCCTCGCCTGGAATAAGGTTCTCATCATGGCGTACGCTAGTGTGATGACGTAGTTTACGTCATCACTCCAAGTCTTTCGTGGCCTGGTTAGTTCATTATACCGTTCTCTTCTAACGTTGGCAATGTATTTACCAACACAACGCTACTTCTGGAACGGACCTTAGACCTTACGTTCTGATCAGCCATCCCGTCCTCTTGCTTAAAGTAGATATTTATAGGAATCGAGTTAATGAGAACACGGTGATTACAGGAGGTAGTTTCCCGTAAAGAGAGGACGCGGAGAGCAGGAAATAGACAGTTTTAGGAAAGATAGACAACCAGAGTAATCATGAGAGAGAGAGAGAGATAGAAAGAGACAGACTAGAGAGAGAAAAACAGAGAAACAGAGAGCAAGAGAGAGAGAGAGAGAGAGAGAGGGAGGAAAGGGGGAGGGGAGAAAGAGAGAGAGAGAGAGAGAGAGAGAGAGGGGGGAGAAAGGCACACGCACGCAGATGGAGAGAGTGTATGAGAGAAGGAGGAGAAATGGGGCGGAATGCTCTCGAAAAGTGAACTAAATATTAATTGGTTAGTTATGGTGAGGTAATTACTCCTTGTGAATGAGTAATGTCTGAAAATTGACCAAAGGTATGTACGTTTATATGTTTGTTTGAATGTGTGTGTGTAGGTGTGTGTGTGTGATCTTGTGTTTATATGTTTCGTGCTCTTTTTTCTTAAAAAAGTCTTTTCCACTGTTACTTTATCTGATGCATTAATTGTATGTTCTTAGATTTAAATTTTGTAACGGGGCTTATGTGGATCTTTACTTCCGCTGTACATGTTATACATGAAATAACAATTCAGCTTATATTAAGCGAAAAAAACTATTATTCAAATAATAAACCATTTAAGCTCGCCACACACGATACGACCGACTCGGACCCAAATGGGAAATAAATTATCATTTTATGAATTTTTTTAATTTGGTCAAATAAAATCTGCCTGATTCTTGGTCTGGAAACCCATGTGAGGCATAGGGGGCAAATCATTTTTAAATCAAAGATAATTTTTTAGGCTGCTACGACTTTTCCGACTGTTTTATGACTTGGAGCTGATTTATCGTTCCTTTCAACGAGAAAGCTTATATATGTCATTTTTTCAAATTTTTAAATTATCTTAAATGAGTAGCCCAAATCTCGATCAAAGATATTCTCTGTGGTTGAATGCTGCTGACGGATATAACATCTTCTACTAAACCATTAGTTATCATACTGTAATGTTTGTTGGGGGTTTATGTGTTAAAATATCTATTTCTCTACGACATTTATTTCGTCATGTCCATCTAAAGCATAATGAATCAATTCTTGTTGTAGAAGGGGGTATCATCAGTTTTAACGACGAACTAAACGCAAATAAAGTTTCATACAATAATTTGATCTTAGCCTTATTTGTGTACTGGGTTTTGTTGTTTTTCATAGAATAATAGTAGAATGATAGAATGAAAGGTTGTCCTCCTAAATAGAGCGTTGATTTGTGACCCATTATGATATGTACCATATGTCCCCCCAAAAAATGACAACGGGGCTTTCAGGATTAATAACTTTTGAAAATGAATATGCGGTTTGGCATGTCAAACATATAACTATTCACCTATATCTGGTGAAAATTTCAGGAGATTTGCTTTAGTGGTTACAAAGAAATGAAGCTTTTTTTTTGTAGCGGATGTCATAATTCCGTTCTGCACAAGTTTGCGAGGACGGAGACGTGTAAAGCACAATGGTTATTTCAACTTCCAATGTTTCACTGGTCAAAATGAATGTTACTGTTTTTGTTTTGGGGCTTTTATATGTAAATTAAATATCCACGCTTGTCATGAATTATTTGAATTACATTATTTACATATTTATATGATTATGATGTGAACTCCTGGTTATCTTTTGAACCCCAAAGCAGTAACATTCCTTTTGAGCAATGAGTCGTGGGAAGTTTAAATAACCATTGTGCATATCGCACGTCTCTATCCTCACAAACTTGTGCAGAACGGAATTATGACATCCGATACAAAAAGCTTTATTTCTTTGTAACCACTCAAGCAAATCTCATGAAATTTTCACCAAATATAGATGAATAGGTATACATTTGACATGCTAAACCGCATCTATTTTCATGTTCGTTTTCAAAAGTTATTAATCCTGAAAGCCCCGTTGTCATTTTTTTTGGGACATATGGTATATTTTTTCATCTATTTCACATGAAAATAGTTAATTGCGTCGTGGTGTTGTGGTTCTGACTCTTGCCTTTTAATCCGAGGATCGTAGATTCGAATTCCACCCATGCCGTTAATTTCCCTCAGCAAGAAATTTATCCACTTTGTGCTGCACTCAGCCCAGGCATGCTAGGTGAGGTGAATGGATACCGGTAGGAAGAAATTCCTTGAATGCACTGAGCGTAAAATGATAGCCTTGCTATATCCGGGTTATAATGTTCAGAGCGCTTAGTGACACTTTGTGAGCTATATGTTGGGTATTATTGTTATCAATATCATCATCATTATTATTATTATCATTATCATTAATATTATTCTATTGGCATACCTCATTGTTTTATATTGTATATGAAATATTTCAAATCACCGGAATGGAAATGATGTTCTTTTAAATGTCGAACGGATTATTTCAAATATGGAACTTCCATGTATTTACTCGGCAAGCATTCGATGGCAAGGTTTATTTGCTTTTTGCACGAGATAGATATTAAAGGTACACCTAAAACATAAATGATACAAAACAAATAATCATTCAAAAGGAGCTGATAAAGATTTAAGAGTGTCAATTAGGTTTAAAAAAATATTTGTAATGCAAATAACACAACATATATAACCTTTTGCAGCAAAATAAAAGTACGTCATAGACAATAAAGCCGTTCGCCGTGTATTGAATAGGCGGATTTACTTATATATTCAAATTTATGTGCGTTTAACGTAGTTACGTGGTATTCGATAGACCGGTTGATAACAATAAGACTACAATACTTGGAATCCAGTTTGCATACACTACTTGTTGCTACGTCGCGTCGGGCAAGCCTCGGGCAAGCTTTCGAGTTATCAAGAACAACCTTTGTGTTAGAGGTATGCATAACATTTGCATCTATTAGTAAACCCGCCTATTGTGCGGATACACCAATAATAAGCCGGTTCACATGAATAGCATTACAAAGGAGAATTGAATTGGCATTCGACTTCATATTTTGAAAATAGATTATATCGTGTTTAATGTTAACTTGATATCATGACATGTAGGACAATTCAATTAAAATAGACACTGTAAATGTACTTTTACAAAATGAATAAAGAGCAGTATGCATGGGAGGGGATAGTATGAGACCGAAATAACGTAATGAATTTTGTTGTTGTTGTTGTTGTTTGATTTATGGCGTTTCAGTCACGTTTGACTATTTACACCGAGTCTTGCATTTGTTTCTGGTCGATCGGTCTGTGTTATTCCCAAAATAATAAGCAGTTTCTCATGAATGTACACAATGGCTTCATTTTCCATAATTCTATCTAGTGTTTCATTTTAGACCTGGTTATCATAAAGTTACGACGTCTGCGTAATGACTTAAATCACTCGGATAAAAATAATGAGGAACATTTTCCCCCATATTGGGTAAAGAGGGAACACGATTGCTTGCTGGTTAAAAAAATGCACATCATTATGTTAATAAAAGCGCAATCGTCTTTGGAAGAAGAAAGATAACACGATATAAAGTATTTCAGAAAACTTAAGTGCACAGACAGTAGAACCGAACACTGTGTATTCAGCTTTGCGGACACAACAATAGCAAGCCGGCTCCGATTTGAATAGCATTACAAAGGACCATTGAATTTGCGTTCGACTTAATGTTTTCGAAAATAGTTTATTTCGTGCTAAATATTTTTCCTAAATGACATTATGCATATAATTGTATCCAACAAATAACGGGGACTCAACTGGGATTCTAAACCTTCGAAACTAGTCTGAACCGGTTCAACTTGACACTTGGTTCAGATTCTGAGCGGTTTCAAAATATCTCCCAATGGTCTTCCCCCTATGTCTACCCCATTCTAGCGCAACCGATAGATGGCGTGATCATATCTTTGTACAGAACGCAAAAATGTGATGTTTTCGTCGCCCGTGAATTCTCGGGGTCGCGCCCTCTTTCAATCTGGCCGCAATGGAAAGAAAAGTGACTGGGAAGATGTACCTCTCTCAAAAAATTGTTGAAAATCTGAACTTCATCTCTCCGTGCGACGCGATGCTATTCTAAGAAGATACCAGCAGGGCCCTGCAACATAAAGGTTTCCAATCAATCGTACGATTAAAATCAGTCGTAAGTCTATGGTAAATCATGTACTAAAGTTTACGATTGTTTGCGACATTGGTTTATGTTACAGGCCCCAGGAAGACATAAATAGCAGCTTGACCTGGAAAACCTGTATTCCATAAGTCAGAATGAGCACGTTTCATGAATATACAGTCAAACCTGTCTATAGTGGCCACTTAAATTGACTACAACCAGGTGATAATGCGTGTTATTGAACCTGTCTATAGAGGTCACCTGTCTACAGTGGCCACTTTTTCTGTTTCCCTTCGGGTGGCCTCTGTAGACAGGTTTGACTGTATAAGCCAGTGAAGTAACTGGTTTTACAGAATGAATACAATGACTATAAATTTGTACAATATACGAGGCAGAGACTACACGTAAATTATGTTTTATCTGAATATATGAACATAATTGATATCTGAATACATTAAATTTATCTGAAGTCTACTAAAATCGAATGAATCTAGGAGCATGTAACATAAACGAGAGGTGCGATGATGGTACAATGTTTTATTTATCGAAAGTTTAATTACATCTTTCATGTTACAGGACCCAAGTAGCATCGGCTTAATGACTTAGGGGGTGTTATTCAAAAGTTGCAATTGATCGCAAGTTGCAGTTGATCGGAACTCGCCAATCAAAATCACTGTTTCATGCGGGTCTTGTTAAATGCGCATACCGTGCGCGAATGAAAATGCGCGTTACAATTTTCAAAGTTGCAGTAGATTTTGAGCAACACCCTTAGTCCATATTCGAAAAAATTGACAAAGGTCATTAGCGGTCAGACATCAGCTGCTATTGACATAAAGTCACAGATGAACCGCAGCTGTACTACAAGCATAACCATTAAAATACCATTAAAATGAAATAACAATTAAGATAAAATAAAAAGGCGAACATATTTAAAATTGAATGAGAAATGCCTTTAAATTTTAATTCACACCACTGTTAGATCATTTCCAATTTCATTTCATTGCAAGTTTTTTTTTCTTTAATGCAATATGAAAATACAGAACTATGAATATAAAAAATAAAGTACCAAACATAGACGTATTATATTATTTTTCTACATCATATTGTCCTATGAAGGCCAACTCACATCTATGCGTTTTAACCTGTGTCGGCCCAGTTTTTTGAAAATTAAAAGCGCTTCCTGAGCGCATAGTATACGCTGATCACACGATGGACTGACGTTCGGCTTGCGCTCAAGGAGCGTATTGTTTTTCTTTTTATGTATACCTTATTATCGTCCGTGTTTAACCGAAGTGACGGGAGCCAGAGGGTATTGTTACACAAAATGAGTTTCAAATCCATTGAAACGTGTCCTGTAGAATTAACACGTTGTTCGATAGGATGCCCGTTTAATTGGCGCTATGTCGGGATTTCTCTGTCTTTATGCAACAATACCCTTAGACTCCCGTCACTTCGTGAAAACACAGACGATTTATACCATAATGGATTGTATTCCGAAAGCGAGGTTTGACTTAAGGCCCTGGTCACATACAGGCAACACGATTCAACACGGCTCTTTGTTAATTCACAGATAACTGCCTCGGAACAAAGAGTCGTGTTGAATCGTGTTGCTTCCGGGGCCCTTTGTGAAGTCCCGGTCACATAGGACCCCAGAAGCAACACGAAGCAACAGGACTCGTTGTTCTGAGGCAGTCAACTGTGAATTAACAAAGAGTCGGGGTGAATCGTGTTGCTTCCGGTGTCCTATGTGACCGGGGCTTGACCGGGGCTTAACCCAGGTCTAAGGCATTGTCATTTAGACCATTGGTTTAACTTTCTCATAGCCCGAATCTACATAACAATGACTTAGTCCCGGGTTAAGTCAAACCTCGCTATCGGAATACGGGCCAATAGACCAGTTTCGTAATGTATTCAAATGTTATGCACTCTTCTTGTTCAAACGTACAATGACCAACTATTTGTTCACCTGATGTAAAAAAAAAAATACTATTTCAATGGAAGATATGCGAATAACATACATTAGTTGTTGCTAGGTTGAGCAAGCTAGACAATGTTTGTCCAACATAGCAACGTTAATGTATGCAAGTAGCATTCTGACTATTGAATTCTCATTATCTTCTGGTATAGCTGAATGCATACTTCGTCTTGGGGCAAACGTGTATCAATCTGAATAGTCATTACGAAACTGGTCTATTGGCGCTATGTCGGGATTTCTTTGTCTTCATGCAACAATACACTTTGGCTCCCGTCACTTCGTGAAAACACGGACGTTATGTTTTACAATCATTNTATGTTAAAATCGCGCCAAATTCACTGAAAGGGGGGGGGGGCGCAACATTTGGTGATTACATTCTTTCTTGTCAGCACTGCTCAGCCCCAAGGAGGAGGAGGGGGCGGGGCGAAATTTTTGTTTGTTTGTTATGTTTTTGTTTTGTTTTGTTATGTTTTTGTTTTGTTTTTTTGCTTGTCAGCTCAGCTCAGTTCCTCGGGGGCGCGAAATTTGAGTCCAGTTAAAAAAAAAATGGTGCAAAGAAAAAGTCATCACTATGTGTCCATAATAATAAAACACATGTACCCAAATAATGCCAAACAGCTCTTTTTCAACTTTGCACCGTCCTTAGCTCCGGACAAAGCCAGGAACGTTAGAGCCAAGAAAATGGGAACATGTTGGGGTTAATTTGACTACTCTCTTCAAATTATTAGACCTAAAATGACAGAACAAGAGCATAAATAGCTAATTAATAGCTAATTAATTCGGTACTCTTTTGCACTCTTCGACACTCTTCGGCACTCTTCGACCTGTATTAGGACCAAGGTATTATTACTCTAATAAATCCTTGGTAGGACCATCAATTGCAAGTCATTAGTGTTTGATATGATTGATTGTAAAGGTTTTTGTTACGGGGTCCAGGGTGTTCTTGTTTCCAGAGTTACCGTCACTTGAAAAATGTAGGAGCTTTTCTACCATCCCATCCAGCGCGCAGCACCGCTTCGATGCGATTACTGTATAGGAGCCGCCAGAATGCCGACCTTGCATCGTACACCATTGTCATAAATGTCGATTTTTATGAGCCGACGTACGGGCCCCAGAATAAATGCATAATAGCTCATGAATATTTTGCTATCAATTTGATATGGCCCAAATTATTCACCAGGGACTGTGGAATGGGGAAGGGGGGGGGGGGGGGTAGCTTACAATCTAGAAAAATAATATTAATACGTCTATGGTCTACCCCCTACACTCATTTCAGTCATACGTGCAATTAGCCTATTGGAGCTAGTGCAAAAATGGTAATACAGGTACAGTCAGTCGCAGTTCCCACTTTTCATTAACGTCTCACGGTGCCTGCCGTCATAGGGCGATGTCCTTCACTATTCTTGTTTCAAGGTTTCAAATGTTGACAAATCAACAAACCAATATATTATTAATTTTCAGCTGAAAGCACAATAACGTCTTTGCAAAAATATATTCGAATTATTTCTTAATCAACTTTGAAGAAGATATTATAGTAGTAATGCATCTTGTAAAGGAGATGCCGTATCTGGCAATTTCCTTTGTCTAATTGTTTGTTTCTCCTCTACACTTGCATCATTTTGAAAGAAGAATGAGAATACAATTTTTGTACTATGGAAATTTGCCATGTTTACTGATTAATAATTGATGAGCGGATGCAATTTCATTCATTTTTTAATGAGTCCAAAGTGTGCTGTCTCTTATAGTAAACGATCATCACGAGTGGGTGGCGATGATAAACATATTTTAAAGATTACAGACATATAAAAATCAGATCATTCACATATCTCTTTAATTAAGACTGCTTCAGATTTCTAGCGTGCAATGGCAAGCCCGGACCACAATTTAGAGCTCCGGGATAAAGAAATCGACTGGCTAGCAGGAAAGATAGATCCTCAGGACTATACCAGTCTTGGTCTTCATTTGGGACTGGAACAACCCCGTTTGGACCAAATTAAACAGGACAATGTGAGCGATATACGAAGTGCCGTGCGGCGTGTGCTTACGGAGTGGAAGAACAATCAGCATGCTTCAACGTGCCGCGGCAGTCTGGCCAAAGCGCT